>OOFC01017981.1:0-11561 GCA_900323345.1 Pseudochromis fuscus
GTGCACGCCCAACCACCACCAGGATCAGACGCGCCAGGAAGCACATCTGCCACCGTCAACGCAGCACCGCCACGTCTCACAGCACACCAGCACGGCGGGAGGGGATGGGAGCAACATCAGTGAGTAAGTTTGGCGGATGGAGCTGCTGCTCGCACCGGCATGTTGGATGTCGTTCGCAGCAGATACCGCTTGCCAGATAGTTGGTGGTGATGGACTGGGATTAATCTCTATGTCCCCAGCCAGTAACAACATCATTATTGGTTTCATCTGTCCGGTGAATGATTTGGATGACTTCAGCTTCTTGTGCGTTTTTGTTGTGACTGTAGTATTCCCATTGTTGAGAAGTTTGGAGTAGATTGCATATTGGCTTTGTGAGGCTGACACAAAGGTGCAGTCCTTTTTCTTTTGGAAATGTTGTCTTGTAGACAGAACTAAAAGAGTAGAAACATACAACACTAAAAACCAGCCTCAGGTTTTTAGACCACCTTCGTGGAGGGCGCACAGCACCTGCCAACCTGTGCGCACACTCTGTAGCCATCTTCCAACATTCTGTGTTTTCCACTCATCTCCCTCCTAAATTTGCACCAGATGATGAGCGTTGCACCAGTTTAATTTGGAGAACATGGTGGCTCCCTGCAGTGGCAGAGCTAATCAAGGGCAATAGGTTTTTTTTTTTTTTCATAGTTCTAATCAGAGCCCAATAATCGGTGCAGGGTCGGATGCACCTATATTTTTTGGCTAAGAAAAAGAATATGGTGCCCACAGGAGAGAAGGAAGGATGGATGATTCCTGCCATCAGCAAGTCCTGGATTTACTTCTCCATCATCTCCCTTTTGGGTTTGGACAGGTTGTATAACTGGCTGGACGCAGTGGTGTAGTCTACGTGATACACAGGTATACACCGTATACCTACTAGAAAAGGTCAAAAATTTCCTCATAACCACTGAAAATGCGAAAAGATACGAATCAGCATGGTTTGGTGACATAACTTTCACTTTCCCATTCATAAATTCACCTGTGCAGACCATGAAGCAAGCTCTCACATGCTCTCAAGGTTCCCATTCCCTCAATCGGCGCCTTAATGCATTTCTCCTGTCATACCGAAATACCCCCCAACTAAAGTGTCCCCTGCCTCAGCTATGTTGAAGAGACAACTTCGCACCAGACTTGATCTCCTGTGACCCCAAAAGGCAAGGGAGGTCGTGTACCTTCAACAGAGGACTCAAGTAGAGAGACGTGCCAAAGCAAAGTTGAGGAGTTTCACACCCGGAGACCAGGTTCTGGCCCGAAACTATACAAAAGGTATAAAGTGGATGCCAGCAACCATTGTGGCAAAAACAGGTCCAGTGTCATACATTGTGGAGACCATTAATCATCTAATCTGGAGAAGACATGTTGACCAACTGCTCCTCAATTTGGGTCCCCAGGCTGACTCATTCCAGGGAACATCCCCTCTCATGGAGTAAGGGGCTTACCAGGAGCAGTCCCTATCACCAGAACCCCAGAAGCAACCTTCTGGAATGGATACTGTTCCAGACATGGCTCAACCTTCCCAGGAACCCACCCCAACACATACTGTTTCCTGTCCAGGACCCGTACAGACCTTACTGGGAGACAATACCGGGTGACTGACACACCTATGGGTCACACTTACCCAAAGAGAAACAGACGGCCACCTGACAGGCTGCCATTTTAGTGTAGAGACTAACCCTTGACATTGGGGCAGAATAATCCCCAGGGTTTAGTCCAGGATGAGAGGTAGTCTACCCTCTCTCTTTAGTTCAGTACAGTTTAAGAAAGATAAATGAATAATAAAAAAAAAGGTTTTCCAAACATTAACTATTAATGTGAGAAATACCAAACTGTTCCTACTAAAGCTTTTAGTGATGTTAAAGGAGCATTAAAAGTACAGAGGGAGGGATATGTTGTGTATTAACCATTTAAGTTGTCTCTAGCTGGATGATGCAAAGTTCTTCCTCTGCATGCTACTTGCTTACGTCAGTGTATTGTGGTTTTGGTGGCAGTTAATACAGATGCATCTGAAGTTCAGTCTCGACTGCCATCTCCTCATTATTAATGTAGGATTAATGACTACACAACACTCAGGAGCTTCTACACTTGCATCATTGGGAGCATCTTGCGTGGGAGCATCGCCACCTAGATGGGAAACTGTACCAGGCAGGACCTCTTGGCCCTTAAACGGGTGGTTCGATCAGCTGAGCGGTCAATCAGAGCCACCCTTCCCAACCAGCAGGACATCTACAAAAAAAACCCATTGCAGGTTAATGGCTAACAGAATCCTTTAACAACCCAGCCATCCTGGACATTCTCTCTTCTGGCCACTGCCATTGGGATGGTGTTTCGCTGCCATTTCATTAATGCTTTGGTCTGATTGTATTGCAAAAAACTAAAAGCTGCATGAGTCAAGGTTTCCTGAAATCCTACATCAAAATGGTTGCCATGCTTTTTGACCTGATAATGCCAAAAATAACAAACACTGCATTAGCATGTAAAAATAGGAACAAGCTGACGGTTGAACAGGTCTAGGCACGCCTGCACAGAACTCCATGACCCCTCCCGGTGACCAGGTGATGACGCTGTCCCTGGACAGTGTGAGGTGATCATTCACCAGGGTCAACGCTTGCAAAGCTCCTGGTCCTGACATCATACCTGATCGTGTGCTGAGCGACTGTGCAGAGGAACTCACAGATGTCTTCACAGACATCTTCAACATCTCGCTGTGTCAGGCTGTTGTTCCCACATGCTTCAAAACCACCACCGTCATCCCTGTCCCAAAGAAGTTGTCACCCTCCTGTTTCAACAACTACTGTCCAGTTGCACTCACCCCCATCCTCATAAGTGCTTTGAACAGCCAGTCATGCAACACATCAAGCCTGTCCTCTGCCTCTCCTTGGAACCCGTCCAGTTTGCATATCAGTCCAACTGCTCAACTGACGATGCCATTTCAACTGCTCTCTACACAGCCCTCACACATCTACACACAAAAGATTAATTAGTAAGAACACAATCAACCACCAACAGCTCACTGTCAAACTGGGGCTGAGCACCTCACTGTGCAACTGGCTGTTGGACATCCTGACTGGCAGACCACAGGCAGTACAGGTCGGCAGCACCACATCCAGAACCATCACAGTGAACATGGGGGTCCCCCAAGAATGTGTGCTGAGCCTCCTCCTCTTCACTCTGCTGACCCACACCTCCACACCATCACACAGCTCCAACCTCTTCATCAAGTTTGCAGATGACATAACTGTGCTGGGTCTCATCAGTCATGGTGATGAGACAAAGTACAGGAGGGAGGTGAGACGCCTGGCCTCATAGTGCAGACACAACAACTTCTCTCTGAATGTCGAGAATACAAAGGAGATTGTTATGGACTTCAGGAGAGCAGGAGACCCAGCATTCTCCTGTAACCAAACAGTGTGGCTGTGGAAAGCACCAAGTTCCTTGGTTTGCATGTGACAGAGGACCTCTCCTGGACCAACAATGCATCAGTGGATAAGAAAACCCATCAGCGCCTGAGAAGAGCTGGAGCCCCGCCACCCATCATGTGGACCTTCAACAGTGGCATCATCGAGAGCATCCTGACCAGCTGCATCATTATGTGGTATGGAGCCTGCACTGTGTCCTGCTGCAAGACCCTCCGGTGCATCGTGAGGTCACCTGAGAGAATTGTCAGTGCCTCTCCCCTCCCTCCAGGATATATACAGCACCCGCCTCCATTCTGCATCCCACCAACCCATCACACAGCTTCTTCAGCCTGTTGCCATCTGGGAGGAGACTGCAGAGTCTCCAGGCCAGGACCAGCAGACTGGGGGAAAGGTCCATCCACCAGGCTGTCAGGATGCTCAATCCTCTCCCACCTCTGCACCCTCTCCCATTTCTGCCCTCTGCACACAAAAACTCTGGACTCTGAACCCTCCTCCATGTTGCCTGCTGAGCACACCATATTGGATGTCCTCAGCTGTCCCTGTATATTCTCCCTGCCTCTGACTTGTCTCTTGTTGGATTGTCAGTTTCCCTCCTGGTTTGTCTCCCTTGTTTTCTGTGTTCCTATCCATGTTATTATGCCTTCTTGTTTTGGGATTTTATTATCGTTCGTTTGGATATCCTGCCCATTCTCTGCAGAACTTTAAGTTTTGTTAATTAAAATCTTTTGTTCATTCTCACCTGCCACTTCTGTGTCTGCACTTGGGTCCTTTCACCAATCCCCATAACACTAACTGTCTTGAACAGTGGTTGGGTGCAGCTGATGTATCTCCAGAGCTCAGCAATCAGGATCTGGACCAACAGATTATAAAGGATGAGGTTATTCATGAGGCAACATTGATGATCAAGGCAGGATCCTACAGAAAGTCTCATCTCATTACATCCTGAGATAGGAACCAAAAATGATTTTGTGCATTTCTGTATTTCTTTTCAATGATCGCCATGCAACCGCTACTCCATAGCTCCATACAAATTAATATGAATTTTCAGTACAGTCTAATTTGTACAGCCCCAAATGATCCCAGCATTTTATCTGGGAAAGACAAGGCCTTGCACTATTGTCAATATTTCAGAGAAAAATCAAACTACCCCCCAGAGCTTGGTAGAACAAACACTTCCCCAAACCTAAAAACAACAGTCAGTCCTAAATGTATCAAAGACTCATTAGCAATCTCCTCAAGTGATTTTAAAGGTAATTCTGACATTTTCAGGCATTTTCTGATGAATGATGATAAATGATTCCAGTAATAATATTTACAGTTTATTCATGAGAAAAGACATTTCCTTTCCTAGGAAGAAGTTAGAAACTACACAGTAGCCTCTCCTCCAACTTCAACTGGGACAGACCTGCATGCATTCTCCAAAAACTCTTCTAAACATTGCAGTGCAACCTGATTATGCAGAATGAATGACATCATCAAATGAAAAACAGTTTCTTTAAAGACTTTTCTTTCTTTCTCTCTCACTCACACACACACACGCACACACACGCACACGCATACACATGCACACGCACACGCACACACTCACACACACAACAGTGTCTCGTCTTAGCATTGAGTGGAGATGTGAGCCTCACGATTCCCCTACAATCTACTGACATTGATCTGGGAGAAAGATCAAACTCAGACACTCCCAGGAATCCTGCTTTTCAGTAACTGGAAGTGTGTGTGGAGATGAATGTTGAAGCATGGACGAGGATGTGCATGACTGTGATGTACATGTTGGATTTTTTAACACATGTTAATATTTTAGAGCACATCCCAAGTAAGCATTTGGTAACACTTGTGTGGGCAACGTGCACATTGCAGCATGACTATGCCTCTCTTTTTCCTGAGTGAGGGTGTGTCAGTGTGTCGCAGTGTTTGCATGTGTGTGTATGGGTCTGTGCAAGTGATTTCTGAGTGGCACCATTAACCAGATAGTGTATTGGAGTGGAGAGACAGCCAGGCAATAAGACTCCACCAGACAACCCAAAGCCAGCAGCGATTCCTTGTTTTATCAGTTAAAGGACAGATGGACAGCTGCAGCACTGGCTCACACACAGGAAAACCTGAAGTTTGGTCAGGTATCTAAACCCACTCAAGCATTGGGAAAGATTGTAACTAGAGTTCAGTAACAGAAATGTCAACGCTAAATAGTCATTATGACTGAGTACACTGTAAAAATAAATAAATAAATAAATAATAATATGACAAAATGTTTTATTTACAGATTATGAACTAAAATAGCATTAAAACGTAAACATAAACATACAAAATAGAAAACAATAATTATAATAATTTTGAAATATTTAGCTTTTATTCAATGACACTGTTGAACTCAAAATTTTACATTTCACTGTAAAATGCAGACCATATTCAGCTGCTCACTGGTGAGCCTTCTCTCAGGTAAACATGGTGCAAATAGTTTTTGTATACTCGAATATACCTGTTTAACTTGAGAATACTTAAGGGAGATATATTATTCTGGTTTTCAAAAAGTTTAAATAAGCCTTATAGACCCCTAGAACATGTCTGTAGTAGATCCTGTACTTCAGTTTGCCTCAAACACACTCTGTATCAGCTCTATAAGAACAGGCTGTTTTCCAGTGCCTGTAGCTATAATGCTGCCCTCTGTTGCCCTCTGCTGATGGCCCCACCTGCCACTTTCTGGCATCATGATGGCGTCATTGAATCCAGGCAACCATCTGTTACTGTGAGGCTGGCGGCCTGTGTAGTGAAATATATGGTTTTTACAACCCAAAACCGAACAGTTGTAAGTTTTTCCTGCACTCATGTCGCAGCCAAACTTCTCTTATAATGGAGAAATCCAAGATGGCAGAGCCTACAAAACTTTTCTTCCTACGCTGTGGGTGGAGAGCATGTGGGGACCTCAGCACCTCAGCAGGGGTTGGCTAATGCAGCATCTGATATACTGTTACATCACAATACATCAGAATCCAAATCCACTCATTTTACCCCAGGGATTTCTCTTCAAGCAGCTCACACAACAATTGGTGGTTTTAAAATCTCACTGTCAGTAAACCTGGAGGTAAATACCAAACAGTTCATTTAAAGCCTTTAAAAAGTGGATTTTCCATATGTCCCCTTTAAAAGACACCGAGGCTCTAAGAGAAAAGCCAGTTTGTGAAAATCTTGGTTTTAGTCAGTAAATAAATGATCCAGTTCATTGAATTTTACAGCATCCTCTTTTACATCACCACATGAACTGTGTTGAACCAGATCATGCTGAATTGCTCTGTATCATGATTTGGGGGTGAATAATATCATGTTGCATTGCAAAATGCAACACATATCTTTAATACACTGGATCGGAGAGATTGTATCGAGATGCATATCGTATCGGCCTTATGCGTAAGGTGCCCAACCCCAGTATAGAGTTCAGGAACATACATCATGGAGCCACTGCGGTGGATTATGGGACGCGCCCGCCATGTTGTGGTCTGGAATGATAAACAGCTGAATAGCATCAGGAGCAAATGACTAAAAGAGAGGAGGAATGCAAAGGTATCTTGCAATTAATAATCCAGTGAAATTGTACAGATAGACAAAGAAGTTTGTTCCAATGCTGCAGTGTTATGTTTGATATTTGGACTGTTGGCAAGTTGTGAGGAGTGTTGGGCAGTGTGTTGAAAGTTCAGTTGGATTTGTTCAATAAATGAGTGTAGTATTTCCAATAGTAAGACATTGTTCCCCCTAAATGCTGTAAAGAACAGCAGGAGAGATGTCTTCTAATTCAGGAAAAGTTCAGCAGCAGAGGGTTTGGTTGTTTTTATTTACTAAGCTGAAAGTAGTGAAAGTCAAAATACCGCAGAATAACTGTTCTTTAAGAATGAAAGTGGAATGAGCTGAATGATCCTTGTCATATTTGAAATGAAAATGATCTACAGTAGGATTCATCA
Source organism: Pseudochromis fuscus (assembly GCA_900323345.1). Taxonomy (NCBI): domain Eukaryota; kingdom Metazoa; phylum Chordata; class Actinopteri; family Pseudochromidae; genus Pseudochromis; species Pseudochromis fuscus. Next base: position 7,415 of record OOFC01017981.1, read on the forward strand.
TGCATTCTCATTCAATCTTTGCTTGTTCCCTCAGACACACGGTTTCTCTCTATGACTCACAGATCATTGTTAATGTGTTAGAGGGAAAAAGGGAAAGCTAGACTTGAAGTTTTACCCTCCATCTAACTCTTTCATATCAGAGAAAAAATGAAGCAATCGATTTTCTGTCAGTTTCCCTCTCTGTTGGGAATATTAAAACAGACAGTGAGGTTTTACACTCACCCCCACCACAACCATCACCATCCTCCTCTTCCTCCCCTCCACTCTCTACACCATCCACTCATTCACCCCATGTTTAATCCATCAACTTTCCTTCCAACTACCCACTTCCATGGTCTACTCCACCATCTTTTCATTTTTCACTGAGGGATCCCTCCAGAAGGTCACTGTGCAAATGGACAGCAGGCTTCCTCCTCTCAGTTTGGAGATAGAGGATGGAGCTTGATACAGGAATGTAGGGTAAAGTGCAATAGAGATGAGAGTTAAAGTGTGAAACGAACTGCTGACTTTTTCATAGCCCCAGGCAGTGGTCTGTCAAATGCAGTACTCCAAAGCACCATTTCAGCTTCCCCTCCCAGCATTCGGCTTCACATCCATGCTCATCTGAAGAGCAGAGGGGAGGGCGAGGTCTTGGGAAATAGAAAGGTCTTTCTGTGTGTGTGTGTGTGTGTGTGTGTGTGTGTGTGTGTGTTGAATCCTTTTGAAAACTGGCTTTAAGGCTTTAGGTTTAAGAATTTGTGAAACATACAAATTAATTTGCTACATTCTACAGTTAAGAGGTTACAGACAGACGTGACATGTTATACATGAATATGCACTATCCTGTGTGCAGAATTTTTGCATTAATGATGAACATTCAGTGACTGTAGTAAGTGTCAGTGCATAAGGCTGATACATTTTATCTTCTAATTTCATCATATTCCATCCAAAATGAACAAAAGCAACAATTAATGCATAATGCCAACAGGAGTTCAAAGTTCAAAGTTTGCTTTATTGTACAATACTACAATCTATACGACATACCGAGTATTGAAATGAAATTACTCTCAGACCAAAAGAACAGTCAACATCAAATAAACATAAAAATAACACCTATGTAAAAAGTGTTCAACATCAAACATTCCAGCAATTAAAAAATATACAAATAATTCAGAGAGTCCAGAGCTGAGCATCCTGACAGCCCGGTGGATGAAGCTGTCCCTTAGTCTGCTGGTCTTGGACCAGAGACTCCGCAGTCTCCTCCCTGATGGCAGCAGGCTGAAGAAGCTGTGTGATGGTGGGCTTTGCAGGTGCTGTATATGTCCTGAGGGAGGGGAGAGAGGCACTGGCGACCTTCTCAGCTGCTCTGATGATGCGCTGAAGGGTTTTGTGGCACAATGCAGTGCAGGCTCCATACCGCATAGTGATGCAGCAGGTCAGGATGCTCTTGATGGTGTCCCTGTCAAAGGTGCACATGGTTGGAGCCGAGGCTCTAGCTCTTCTCAGCTTGTTGTCATGGTTTTACCGTGAGCAGGCAGCGTGTGTTTTATCACAGGTTTTCCTTGGTGTCAGAGAGGGGCGGAGTTTCCTGGGAGCTGAGGCGCACACCTGAATTCAGTGGTGGACAAAATACTCAACTTCAGTACTTGAGTCAAAGTACTGATACTCATGGTCAAATCTTACTCGACTCCAAATAAAAGTTATTAGTCAAAATGTTACTCAAGTTAAAGTACTAAAGTACTTACCTTTAAAAATATTTAAGTATTCAAAAGTACATGATTTTAAAAATACTTACATATTCAAAAGTACAAAGTAAAAGTACATTTTCTAATATCAGTACATTGCTGTATTGTTCTCAGTGCCCGAGTCAATCCCCGACTGACGTCTGCTTCCTGTTAATGTGGTATTTTAATCTGAAAGGGCTTCAATGAAAAGAAAACTCCTTCCTGTAGAGTGTGCATAATACTTTGTTGGTTGACTGTTCGGTCTTGCTGTTTTGTTATCCCTCTCCCATAGAGAGGCTAACATGCTGTTTAGGGACAAAACCGACAAAACAGTGCTGTTTCCTGTCTTCCCTCTTTATTATTATTGGGTTCTGCTGCCGGTCACTTCCTGCTGATTTGTGCACGCGCGACACTAACTCTACCTGGACAAACTGCCTGAAACACATTGCAGCATAGACTGTATATAAAGTAAGTAACCACACACTTCCTGAATGTAGTGGAGTCCAAAGTACAATATTTGTCTTGTAGCAGAGTGAAAGTAAAAGTTTCCAAAATAACAAATACTCAAGTAAAGTACAAATACTGAAAAAAATGTACTTAAGTACAGTACTCAAGTAAATGTACTCCGTTACAGTCCACCACTACCTGAATGTCATCTCGACTCACCTGTGTAGTATTTAAAGCCTGGGCTTCCTGCTCTTCTCCGCCATTTCATTTGGTCACCTCAGGGTGACTCGGCCAGGCCACTCTCTAACATGTTCCCTAAGTGTTTCCAGTTGTTCACGCATTTGATACCTGTCTCTGTCTTCAGCATCCAGACTTACCCAGTCTGCCTTTGGGCTGCCTCATTCCCTGGGACTGATCTTCAGCATTTGTTCATCCCTGTGGTTCTCTCCAGCTGTCTACTTACCTGTCTCCTGTGGACACCATCAAGCCTCCACTGCCTCGGCTTCGGCATCGACTCCTCCGTGCACCTGCCTGCTCCCTCCTCTGTGGGAAAATTGTTTTCTCACCTGGTCATCTATACCTCACCAAGATCTGTTATTGAAACACCTTTTACTTACTCCATCCATCTTGTGTGTCGTTTCTGCTGAGGTCCTTAAGTGCTGCCACAATAACAATAGTAAATCTCAACAGAACAAACTGTTCATGGCTGGCCGGTACCGAGGTGGAACAGGTAGTGGTCCAGCACGATCAACAGATCCAGCAGTTGTTCACCATCTGCCAGGATTCTTGGGGCCTGATAGACCAGGTACTTTCTGCCTGGTGGCAGGTATTATTCGGCCCACCTCTTCTCCAGTGGAAGCCGTTTTGTTCTTTGTTATGTTTTTAATAAAACATTGAAAATAAACGTGGGTTTCAGCCATTTATTGAACTGCCCTGCTGTCTACTTCTACTACACAGTGGTAGATTGTTCTCACGACAGCCCCCCTAGTGGCGTGGCTGTACTAACACCAGAACTGTCTATCAGCAATATGTCTATGCTATCAGCACAGTTCTTTAAAGATAAATCCAACCCTGTATACACTATCAAGCTCTTAATATCACAGTCAGTCAGTCAGTCAGTCATCTTCTGGACCTGCTTCTCCATACTTGGGTCACAGGGGTCTGCTGGAGCCTATCCCAGCTGTCATTGGGCAGGAGGCGGGGTCACCCTAGACAGGTTGCCAGCTGCTAACACAGAGACAAACAACCATTTAGTTTGATCAATTCACCTAACAAGAATGTCTTTGGACTGTGGGAGGAAACCAGAGTACCCGGAGAAAACCCACGCATGCACAGGGAGGACATGCAAACTCCACACAGAAAGGCCCAAACCGAGATTCGAACCCCGAACCGTCTTGCTGTGAGGCACAAGTGCTAACCACTGCACCGCCGTGCCGCCTCTTAATATCACAGTGAAGAACAAATACCCTTTTCCTTCAACGAGCTCTGCCATTGAGCCACCACAGGACGTTTTTTCTCCAAACTTGACCTATGCAACGCCTATCATTTCGTGTGAACCTGGTGAATGGTGTGTTGTGTGACTTTCTGAATTGTTTTGTGTTTGTCTATTTTGACGACATCTTCATCTCTTCATGCAACCCTCAGGAACAGTGGAACCATGAGCACCAAGTCCTCCAGTGACTATTAGAGAACAAGTTATTCATCAAGACAGAGAAGTGTGAGTTCCACATCTGCTTAGTTCAGTTCCTGGGTTACATGATTAAGGAGGGGCAGGTGAAGATGGACCCTGAGTAGATGCAAGCTGTCCTGGACTGGCCTACTCCCAGCAACCACAAGCATCTCCAGCGCTGACTTGAGTTTGTGAACGTCTATCAGAGGTTTATTCACAACTACAGCCAGGTAGCTGCACCACTCACACAACTCACCTCATCCACACACACACACACACACACACACACACACACACACACACACACACACACACACACACACACACA
>OOFC01017982.1:2669-21633 GCA_900323345.1 Pseudochromis fuscus
ATGATCAGCTCCTCCATTTAAACATTATTACAGTGAGGGTGCTGCTCCGTCACATGTGATCAGGAAGGACATCGTGATTTCCCAAAACTGAATAAATACCACACATAGCAATGCAACACTGCTTTGTTAACTCAATCATGTTGTAACTAGAATATCCGCTGAAAAAAAAATTTTTTTCATGGACTGATAGTAACAGGGTAACAGTAGTTTGTTAACAGCAGCTAGCTTGCTAGCAGCTGATTGTTGAGAACCGGCTCCCTCTGCAGCGATGTACTGACGTTTTACATGACGCGACCAATTGAGCCCTGGCTCGAGCCCCAGCCCAGAACTGGCCCTGGAACCGGTTTGGTGGAAAAGGGGTATGTGTGGAGAAGAAAGAACCAGCCCATGGGCCAAAGCCTCCCGCCTCATCCATCACACATCATGGTGGTGCTTCTGTTCTGGTTTTGACACACTGGTATGTATTTATAATTTGTCTGCAACAGGATTCATGCAGAGAACATTCTGGGCTGAGATTCAGCCAAATGTATGAAAACCCAACAGACAAGACATTGATCCTAAACATACAACAAAACATTAAGCAGTGTGTGTTGACAGGGCTGTGTTTCATTTAGTTTTTATGTATTTAAGCAAACCTTGTAAAGCTGAGTCTTGGCACTCAAGCAAAAAGTTTCAGAGACAGGATGATTTAAGAAAAAAGGATAACACTGCATGTTTTAGATATTTTGCTGCTGTGAAAGACACCCACCATATTAATAGTTTCATGCAACGATTTCTTGAGATATATTATTTTTCCTAACGAGCACTAGTTTATTGAGATAACAGACTGTAATGAATGAAACAAAATAACAATTGGCTAACGGGAATCTTCTTAAAATCCCAAATGACTAGGGTGCAGACGTCTTTATCATGGGAACAGCACGACCCCGTCTGACCTGTGACCATATTCTGTTCTTGATTACCAACAGTTTAAACTTGGGTTCAGATGGGAAAGATGATGGCATCATTCTTCTGGCCAATATTGTGGAAAAAGTCAAAGTTGATGTGAGGCTGACTGAGCCACTGGCAGTTTTATTTTATGAGAAGCGAAAAGTGTTATCTTCTCTTAAAGTATAAAGCAATGGACTTCTAAGGTAATATATTCAGTGGCTCTTTGTCTCCATGAACCAGTCTCATCCACATGCTGGTGGGATGTAGGTATGCTCAGAATTTCAGTCTCAACTTTCATCCCACAGAGACTTTCAATCTGCAGTTGGATAAACATATTTTTTTAATTTCCTGCATTCCTTATTGCCTGTTACTGGTTGACCAACACACAGTAAAATCAACCATTTTTCTATACTCTATAGTTCAGCAGATGCTTTTTTTTTTACAGCGAATAAGTAACCCTGACAACCATTGATCAGGTCCCTCATCCAACCAGCATTAACAAAGCTTCAAATCTTAATAAAATTACATAAAAATAGACTCCAAGTTGACATGTTTATTGTAAAGCAACCAGATAAAAACATGCAACTTCAAAAAATAAAATGAAATCATTTTTGTATGAACACTTTTGCTTGTTATTTCCACATAGACACTTAAATACATAATAAATTCATGAATATTAGTTTGTTTTTTATTTATCAGATCAAACTGTTCCATTTGTTATTCATTTGTAACAATCAATATGAAGGTCATTGGACAATTCAACTAATGTCTGTGTTCATATTTAGTATTCATGCCATTTTGTAGGCTGCATTATGCCTCATTTAAAAATAATAGATTTTTTAATAATTACTGACCTAACAATGCTTCTAATGAATACTAAACCCTGATGACAGGAGCCGGGGGCCAAAACAGAGATGGTGTTATTGAGATATTTTCAATTCCTCTTAATAAAATGTAAAATGAAATGTACATTAAATGACAGAATATTGGGTTATTTCCTATTGGTTGAGGTAAAAGTCCACATGTTTTCAGTGGGTTGTATTGGGGTTTCATATACATTCTTCAAAAGGAAGTCACATAACTTATCTAACCTGTTAACGACCTTACACTATTGTTAAAACGTCATACTAATTAGCTGTTGCTTTGAAAACATCTACACAACATCGCTGAGGGTCTGTGCTCAGGGGTCCAGCTGCTAATGCTGGTAATGCTTGGTACTATTAATTAGAATGCATTACATAATGTCTGACACCTAATATTGCAGTATGTACTAAGCAGTTAGCCTTGATGCTGTCTTCAGATGTTCTCGGGGAAATAATAATAACAACTTTGTGCAGCCTTTCGGTCGATACAATCGGTGGCGGCCTGAGGCATAAACAAACTAAGTGGCTGCTTGGGGCATCATAGCTTCATACAACCAGCCACATGAACTTCTGAGATAATGTTTTGTTTTTTCCATGTTTCATGCATGTAGGTGCTTCAAGTCATTTCAACAAATGATGGGTCCTAAAAACACATTTTCTTTGTTTTGTTTTTTTCACATGAGAGAAATCCTTAATGCTTTCTATCCGTCCCCAATAATGCCACCATATTTCACATGCACTCATCAAAATGTAGCAGTATTTGAATCAAACTGTGATAATACTTATGAGGTTGTTTATTCATATTTCCAGGATACTGTCAATCACATCACACCTGCTCGGTCTGGAAGAAAGCTAAGGTATATTCAGCTCAAAGTCTTTAATTGTCAGATTCAGATTACTTTATTTATCCCCAGGGGGCAATTCAGTTTGCAGACATGGGTCGCAGCAAAGGAGCAAGACAGTACACACACATCACACATAGTCACTGCACATGACAGAAAGGGACATTGGCAGCTTAAAATCCAGCCACGAGGTGTGCAGCTTCAGCATCCATGATAACGTGCACCAGTAATGAATAAATAAATAACTTCATAAAAAATCTAAAAGCAATATCTGTGACACTTCTCACTGGACACTCTCACTCACATTTAAAAGCCTGATGGCAGAAGCTGTGATTTGACAAACTCTACCTTGTTGACTGGTTGATTCATTCATATTTTGTTGTGATTATATAAATACATGTGAGAATTGTATTCTTTTGAACTCTCTGTTTGCAGCACTTCATTTTCTAGTAAACCTGTGGGATGTCTTCACATCCTCCCTGCAGGTCCACTATTGGACGCATACACTGACACTGCAGAGGATAAAAGAGAGAGCCATTTATCTGCCAACAGGTCTTGTCAGATTATATCTAGCACACAGTCAGAAAGACTCAAGGGCTATTCAGCTGAACCAATGATTGACAAAAGAGCACCTGCAAGTGTTCAATTGAGTCTGTCAAATAAAGTGAAAGGAACAAAGAGTGTTCACACTCTACATGTGATGTTCACGTGTGTGGTTGAGAGCAATGAATCATTCTTCTCAACCAGGAGCAAACGTTGTTTTTCATGTTAGAAGCAGTTAGGGTCAAGTTAATGTGCACATAACATGAAATAACAATCAAATTATTAGTTTAGCTTAAATGTGAGTAAATAGAATAAAACAACTGGAGTTAATCACAATCTCGAGTGTTTTCATAATTTAATTATTATGTCTTGTTTTTGTATTATATTTAACTGGATACTTCTTTCACGTAGCAATTTGGAGACTACAATGTCCCAGGAAGTTGGCTCTTTTTGTTTTTGCCAGTTGTTTGTTTCCGTTTGAAAACAGACAAATATTACAATCCCTGACTCAGAACTAGAAAATATCAGATAAGAAAGTGCTGTTAACAGAAGCTTGATTTAGCACAAAAGGCGGAAGGAAAAGAAAGACAGAAAGAATTATGATGTGCAGCCTGCTCATACTCATACCAGGCAGTTTCCCTCAGAGGAAAATTAAATGAGGGGAGGGGGTAACTGACACTGGTAAGATTCAGAGCTTCTGCAGACCAGACATCAAAACTGGTCGCAGCGAGTATCGAGGACTGCGGCGCAAAGGAGCCGTTGGGAGGTGAGCCTCTTTGGAACAAAATCAGATGATATGCTGGTGTGGTTACTTTCTCTGTGAGGTTGTGATAGTTCAAAGATTAGTGTGCAAAGAATCAGGTTTTCAAACTGAAGTATTTCGTTTTGGTTTCTCCGCAGCACTGACTTTTGGATTACATTACAATTTAACTACAACGAATCAACAAAAGAAACTTAAACGAAGTGAGCTGGCAGAATATTTCAGCTCAGCAGGAAAACTACACACAGCTGTTAGAGCTGATAGCGGTCCTGAGTCGGGATTTTGGGATGTGACTGCTGGCTGCGCCAAAGTGCGCTTTTACGCACGATGGAGGACCTTTTACGCGAGCAGGACAGCTGGTCTCAGAATGTTTCGTGGAGCAACTCAAGTCGTGGGAACGAAAGTCATTTAGGAAACACCACAGTCAACCCTTTGAAACGAAATGAAGAAGTAGCCAAAGTGGAAGTTACTGTTCTGGGTCTGGTGCTGCTGCTGGCTCTGACCGGCAACCTGTGCGTCCTGTGGGCTATCCACACCACCAAGCACAACCAATCTCGGATGTATTACTTCATGAAGCACCTGAGCATCGCAGACCTCGTCGTGGCAGTCTTTCAGGTCTTACCACAACTCATTTGGGATATCACCTTTCGCTTCTATGGACCGGATTTGCTGTGCAGGCTGGTCAAATACCTCCAGGTTGTGGGTATGTTTGCGTCTACCTACATGCTTGTACTGATGTCTATCGACAGGTGCTTAGCAATCTGCCAACCACTTCGCTCCGTGCACAAGAAAAAAGACCGTTTCTGCGTAGTCGCCTTTTGGATGCTCAGTCTGGTCTTCAGCACCCCTCAAGCTTACATATTTTCTCTTAGAGACGTCGGGAACGGGGTGCACGACTGCTGGGCGGACTTCGTGCACCCATGGGGTGCCAAAGCGTACATCACCTGGATGACTCTAAGCATTTACATTTTTCCAGTGGCGATTTTGAGCGTCTGCTATGGCTTGATATGTTTTAAAATATGGCAGAATTTCAATTTAAAAACCAAACGAGAGCACTTCCTAGCGCTCACCCCAAGGCCCTCCAAAGGCGCTCATCCCCTCACTCGTGTGAGTAGCGTGAGGCTCATTTCAAAAGCCAAGATCCGCACCGTGAAGATCACATTTGTGGTGGTCCTTGCCTACATTGTGTGCTGGACTCCCTTCTTCTTTGTCCAGATGTGGTCTGCGTGGGATCCTGCTGCACCAAGAGAAGGTAAAGTCTCCCAGCTGTTCCCCTTTCCTGTCCCCAAAGCGCAGTAGATGTTGTGTAACAGTAACAGTATTTTAAAGATTGTATCCACCAGCTGCAAAGTACTACAAAGTACAAAGTAGTTGGCGGCAAAAGGAGTGGGGTGTAATATTTGTGCAAGATTTATGAAGTCAAATTCAATGGTTTTCATGAAAAATAATGTCTATATTTCAACAGCTATAATTCAGCACAAAGTGTTTCATACATCCAAAGGTAATTTTTCCACCTCACAAATTATCTCCTGGAATTCACAGCACTTCACTGTTGCTGCCAAGGCAACACAATGGTGTTTAAAAGCAGACTTCCCCAGAGACAACACAGATGAATAGGAATGTCATTTACAGTGATTATCAGTCCAGAGAAAGTCCTGAGAGCCACTGGGAGATTAAATGTACCAGAGTACATCAAAGACTTTTTCTCCCAGTTCCAAGTGGTGGTTTATATAATGCCCATTTTACTCTATAGTTTGTCCAGATTTACCCCTCATATCTCTGTAGTTTGTCTTTTAATGGGAACCAGAGTAGTATAGCAGATAACCTCTCTACTGTGTCATCCTGAAAGTGTTCATTTAGCCCATTCAGAGATTTAGATCACTAGGCCGGGCTTCCCTGAGTTAATCACCTTCCTGTTTTGGTCTTCTTTCAAACAGTTTTGCACAGAATTAGGGAAACAAACATGTTAAGGTCAAGAAAACATGCACTTTACTATAAATCTAGATGTGTATGGATAAATTCACCTTTTCAACTCTTTCTGGTACCATTCTGCATTTATGTGTTGATGCTGAAATATGCATTTAGCAAAAAGAAACCAGAAGAAATGTTTAGCATATCTTTATTTAAAGGGAAATTGTATATTTGTACACATTTCTAATAGTAAACTATGAAGTACTTAGCTGCCCAGTGAAAACAATGTCTCTCCAAGATGTCAACGTTTTATGAGCCAAGAAAAACAGTCCTGTTTTTATCTGTGTGAGCAATGTTTGTAGATGTTTTTTTTTAGCCAAAGAAGTAGGAGAATCCTCTCAACCAATAAATAACTTGAAAGATGTCTGAACAATTAAAAATCACTCAATTTCAGTTATGTTGTTTTTGTTGGAAAGCAACATCATAATACATTTTTTTCTTGTCCACTGTACCCTCCATTACTTACAGCCAGAGCAGTGGTAGTGAAATGAGTGAATTATAGAAGAAGAGAGGAGAGAAAGAAAGATGCAGTCAGTTGTTTTTGTCCAAATCTTTTTTCAGATTTATGCAGTGCTGTTATCTGAATGCATTATTGAGGACATGGAGAAGTTTAATAAAAGTTGGACGAGTGGATTGAATAAGAATCAACCACTGTGGACAAACTCAAATAACTTCTTTTGGATTTTAAAGATGACTTTTGAAAGATAAGCTTCTGTCTGAATCTCGGTGTGAAAGTGAAAGCTACCTCAGATTTTATTGTCTCCCTGACTGTATTTTCTAACTCCTCACAGTCTCTTTGAAGTCGTGCTGCTCAGGTTAAGACTCCTGTTGTTCACTACATTTCAATCAAAGTGTGATAACCAGAAACTCTGTTCCAGGTCCTCAGCTTCATTCATATCATTGGATTGTTTAACTTTCAGAGAATTTACTGATAGTGAAGATAGATGTAATTTTATGGACTCTTGCAATGTTTGTTTAAGCTTTTCTGCTCAGGATTATCTTTAAAACAGTGCATGTTCTTCAAATTAGTGACTGCACAATCATCACAGCTTCTCTCCGCGATGCCAACATCATCTCCTTTTCATTTTTCAGACTTCATGCTTGAAAGAGCAGAACATCAGGATATTACAGAAAAGAAGCCAAGAGTAATGTTTTTCTTTCATTTCTGGCAGCACAAGAAAGTGGTGAATGCAGTGTAAGTCAAAGTGAGCCGCACCAGGGTAAAAATGAAAAGTTTCAATGCTGTCATTTTGTGGTATTTCACTTTCAGCAGACAGCAGTGTTCCCAAAGGCCAAGACTTGCTGCACCAAATAACCCCACAGCTCTGTGCAGTTTGTTTGACTTATCTGTTCAACACAACTTATAATTTTGATGGGCCGTTTGGTGCACAAAGCACACCTCTAACAATAAACCAAAGGAGTGTGAGGAGTCAGAAAAGTCGAGGTCAGCTCTGCAGGAGAGAGGAAGACAACAAGGACTCAATCTTTCTCACCCCATTAAGGAATGGAAAGCAAAAAAAAAGAAATCTTCCACTTTGCTGCAGTTCAGATGATGTGCCTTCTTAATGTCCTCTGAGACTCTAACAATTGGAAAAGTAATCAATTGGACGAATGAGAAAAAAAGGTGTATTTTTCCACCCAGTACAGCCTCATGTAATTCACCCCATTTATCATATTTGTGTCACGAAAGCTAAACATCTATTTCTGTAGCATCTATCAACCTTTCATATTCTGTTTTTAAATTTCCAAATGTCTCTGGTGTTGTCTGAAATACCACAGCACTCCACCTCATACAGTTTTCTGTAAATGACGTGTGGCTCAAGCACAGAACCATGACTGATTCATATAAACAAACCTGATGGTTCAAAACTGCCCAGGGTGGTTTTAACATGACCTGGCTGTATGTGCATCTGGTTTATAATGTCTGAACATGTCTTAAAAGCTTTGATTGACACAAGTAAAAACTCTAAGTTGTTAGTTACAATTCAGCCTCTGGGGACTATGAACACTCCCAAATGTCAAGGTAATTCATGTAATAGTTCTTGGGATATTTTCATAAAGTGTTGGACAAACCAACAGACTTACAGACTAAACCATTTTGCTCCTTTTGGACTTCAAGTGATCTTACTGATGGAGAAAAACTTACTCATTTAGAGGCTTTTTTTTTAACATCACCAACAATAATTAATCACTGATTGCAAAGCCAGTTAGTTGAAGACCAACAATGTGTTAGTTCATCTCTTAAAACTCCTCTACCCTGTCTGTTGTTCTAACTCCCAGCCACATTGGTTCCTGATGGGCATTTTCTTCATATATGAAAGTCTCAGTTTTTAGCAACACGAGGAAATGTGTACGATAAATGTAGGGGACAATTTTTAGCTATATAAAAATGATAATCTTAATACATTTTGGACAACAAGGTTTTTTTTTTCTTCTTCTTCTTACCTCCACCCTCTCATTTCTGTAAAACCAATTTACAGTTGTTGGAAATGTTAGGGCTCACTAACAGCTCATGTTAGGGCTCACTAAAATGTACCTATATTTAGGCTGTATACATGTACTTTTAGGCATTTATACAAGAGCATCTGCAGGTTGTATGGTGGAGATGTCCATTTTGTTTGTGATTTTGTCACCACTGTTAATGTCGTCACCAGGTTGACCTCAGGTATGGTTGGACTGAGGATGAGGATGACAAGGTTGATGATACTGGTGGTGATGATGATGCTCTTGAGAATGAGTATGAGGTTAATCAGGTTCTGTTTATAAAATCTGCCCTGTAAGAGAAGTAATTAAATAATAAAATTGAACGTCTCAGTTTTTAGCAAACATTACCTGAAGAGGAGGAAATGATGTATGATAGGGGACAATTTTTAGCTACATAAAAATGATAATCTTAATACATTTTGGACAACAGAGGATGCCTACAAAACTTCATATACCAAACTTTTGTCTACACAGGTACACTACTGCAGGGGTGTCCAATCCTGGTCCTCGAGAACCGCTATCCTGCATGTTTTAGATGTTTCCCTTTTCCAACACCTGATTCAAATGATCAGCTCATCATCCAGCTCTGCAGAAGCCTGATAACGATCCTGATCATTTGAATCAGGTGTGTTGGAAGAGGGACACATCTAAAACATGCAGGATAGTGGCCCTCCAGGACCAGGATTGGACACCCCTGCACTACTGGGAACAGTTTATTATCAGCTGTGTCTTTTCATTGGATTTTCATTTGCAAAAAAAAGAAAAAAAAATGTAGAAATGACCTTCATTTATCTTACTCTCTGTGAAACCTCTCAGAAGTTCTTGTGTGTGTCTCTCTCTAGACATTGCCTTCATTATCGCCATGTTGCTGGCCAGTCTCAACAGCTGCTGTAACCCCTGGATCTACATAGTCTTTGCGGGCCACCTCTTCCACGACCTGGTGCAGTGCGTCTGCTGCTGCTGCTGCTGCAGAGAGCACCGGACAGACTGCTCCTGCAGCTGTGATCAGCCGTGCAGGCACAAGAGTAGCTCCTCCAATTATGTCATCAAGAACACCGGCAGTCAGAGGAGCCTCACACACACATCTAACACCGGCTGACCAGTGCTCTGCACAGCCAGCTGAAAGCCACCCTGCAGTCCAGTGATCCAGCAATCACGCAAGTTCCCATCTCAGGCATTTAAATGTCTTCAGCAGCTCTTCACCATCGCAGCAAGTTTGGTTTCATATTTTTGAATTGTGCTACAGACAATGTAAAACTCCCTGTCCAGACAATACACTGCACCCTGTGATAGCAGAAAACACAACAAACTGCCATTGTGCCCGAAATGTGAACAACATGATGCAAAGTGAAGCATCAGTTTAAACCTCTAAGTATGTGTGTGGTTGGCTTATCCAAAACACTTTCCTATTGGACCCCTTTGTACCAGCCATACAAATAATATATTTCTTCGAGATTGTAGGCTATTTAGCATTTAAAGATTTATCGTAAATTTGCGTGTTCTGTTTTTCATGTTCAAATGTATTTGCATACTTCTGTCCTCGAGTCTGGTATTTTATCTTAAAGTCATGTTTGAACAGCTGTAGCGCTGATTTGACTTTACAGACAAGTAATTATCTCACAGAGTAATTATAATGACATTACAATTAAAGAAAAACTGTAAACTGCATTTAAATGAAAGATTGCAAAAATATTCATGCTCTGCACAAATGGCCACTAATTCAATGCACTGTTATAATTCTTCATGTATTTTAAAGCAGCGTTGGTTTGTGTACAAACCTTTTGGATTAACAGGGTGGATAGAGGAGGATATCAAACTCATCCATGAAGCAAACTCTGTAGTAATACATTGTATGTTATCGAGGCTGTGTTTAGTGTTTTCAGGAAACTATCGTGTGGTACAGATCAAACAGTGTTTGCATGTCATGAAGTAATATGAAATTCACTTTGTAAATAGTTTGCACTGCTCCTCGTGTGTCTGTACATCATCATTATTATTTTTTTTTTTATCAATTCTGTCTCTTCTTTTCTAGGCTGTTGGTTTTTTAATGTCATTGTGCATTGGTTACCCAAAGATCCTGGAACCAGACCAGAATAATGGTTTCATCTTGTGACCAGGTTGATTAATATTAACATTAGTTTCCATCTCTGCTGCGTTTGCTGTATGATTTGAGGCAAAGAGCCAACTCAGTATATGGAGGATTTCTGTGTCAAGATCAGATAATGTGCGTTCTTGATTAGTAGGTGTGTTCTTTATGTCTTTATAAACCTTGCAAGTTGTCAAAGAAAACATTGTGGTGTGTGTCGACATCCACAGGGAGCAGATTAAAGATGAAGGAGTAGATTATATACAAGGGAGAAAAAGTCTCAGCAGCACCAAATAAAAATGAATCTGTCTGCACCAATGAAAATTCTTTTGTGATGTGGGTCATCCACACTTTACTCAGGATTGACATCCAGCTTCAAATGTATTGAAAATAGATTTAAATAAAACATTTTGTTTATTAAAAAGTTCTCAGAGAGGACAAATTCAGGCCAAGACATAATCTCTGTGTGATATACACTTAATTATCTCAGATTAAACATTATACACGTGTCTGTAGATTTTCAACAAAATCCATTAAGATGTGACAAAGTTGTAACAAACATCAGAAACATTTTATTGCATTTACTGCTTCCTTCTTCTTCTCCTTTCTATGCTCATAGACACAGTGGTGGTGTTTTACTGCCCCCTGCTGGTTCTCTGTCAAACATTATGGGGATTTTTAGGAGCTTTTCAGACAGGATCCCATCATGTGACCTTTGCTCAAAATCATTTGTAATCATTTGTTTCTTGGAAAATACTCCACCACCGACAAGAAAAAAGACATTTACAAAAAAAAAAAAAAATACAGAAAAAGAAAATAAACTACTCAACACTGAGATGTGATGTAACGTTGGTAACAGAGTGAGGGACAAACAGACAAACAAATTGATGCAGGCAAAAACAGAAGTAACAAGAAGAAAGCTAAAGTGTGTTACCATTATTCATCCAAAAAAAAAAAAAACTAAGCCACATAGAAACAAAGAAATTATCACAACCTTCAGTTTGGCCAAAACCTTTAGCAAAGGCGTCAGAGTTTTCAGAATAATCAAATTTATTCTTCTGCCATGAATTTTTTTGCTCCACTGGTTCTTTTCAGATATCTCCAACAGAGAGTGATATCATGTTAGTGGTTATTTGAGGAACCAGTTCTATAAATGCACACACACACACACACACACACACACACACACATAATGTCAAGGCTTGATCACCCTCAAATGTTACATCACAAACATATCCTGATGTCTATTGTTTCCATTCATAGATTCCTGTGATAATAAACTCAGTGTAGATTGTGGTGTGGATGTCGATGCTCCTCCCGATGACCTGCTCTCAGCTGTAGTTACTGTCGGCTGTGGGAGTGGCTGCGTATCAACAGAAACACGCCTCAATGGTATTCCAGTGCAAGAATGTCCATCATGCTGGTGCCACTGATACCACAGCAAGTAATGTATCAGACACACACACACACACACACACACACACACACAGTGACTCAGGACATTACAATCACTCAAGTTGATTTTCCACAACCTACCTTACAGGACCATTTGCTTTTAAGCTTCAAACAAGTGGATTAATAAAAATACATTCAGGGTGTTGTTAATCTGGATCCTTTTTGTAATGCTGAACAACTAGTGTTCTAATGATCTGGTTGTAAAATAGAAAACTTTATGAAAAAAATGTCTATTTTAAGGGCCTGGCTTTCCCTCACAATGTGAATGGACTCTCAGTGATGCCACAGACACATTGTGTCTGTAATTAAACTCTTGAAAGGAAAAGATATTTGCAGATTCACAGTTTCTGGATATTCCATTGACTGAGGTAATGTCATTTTAAGAAACTCCAACCAGGTGATTGAACTTTTTATCAGACACACATTATCATTCAAACCATATGAGAGTACTTTCAAACATCTTCAAATATGCCCAGAGGAAGTCTTTAATATCTAAACTCCATTCTGAAAATATAAAAAAATATGAAACCAAACTCAAACATTATGGCAGACTATGAGAAGCAGCACTGCATGCTGAACAAAAGGAGTCACAAAAGGGATTTCACACTCTGAGTGTGAAACTTGAAGTTGTTTCCCATTGTTTTTGATCCAAGGCACATAAACCTATTGTTTTAATAGTCAGGAGTCCAATAAAATAATTACAGAGGACCAGCAGACAGCACTGAACTTTGATCAAAGCTGTTTTAACTGTGGAAAATTAGTGTTTTATTTCAAATTAAACAATAATAAATCAAAAATCAATGCCCACTTGGGTCTAGGTCCACACGAACGCAAGTGTACTTGTCCACATCGTGAACAATTCCAGTCTGGATGTGCTTCTCCTGTGTGAGTCTCATTCTTTGGCCAGGTGTATGCTGAAGCCTCCACAACATTTCCCAGCACTTGTGAGGAGAGGACGTACAATAACACCCAGTACAATACTCCACAGGTTCTGCAGCCAGCGGGTGCCAATGAGGAAGCACTGAATACAAGGACCAACCATCCTGTCAGGAAACAAACACAAACATTACACCGAGTATTCACATGTCTGTCTTATAACACAGTGTCAGCAGACTGAAGGAAGTCCTGTACATCAGCATTTCAACTGGGTCAGATTTTTATTATTTCTCAGTTTCTCATTTTGAATCAGGATATGAACCTTGTTTGTGTTTTTGTTTTTTAGATACCTGCAGTTTAATTTCATTTCTTTTCTGAACTCTAAGAAGTAAACAAATGCTATACTTATTTTCCAAAACCGCCCATTTACTTAGAAGTTTTCTCTTTTTTCAAACTAAAGCTCCAAAAGCACCTGAATTCCCAGATGGAGACCAACTATCTTCAAACTTCAAGAGGGTTTTTGTCTACATTTTTAGGGTCATAGCCCTGATCACATCAGCAGAGTTTCACCTATGGTGCTCACAACACTCAAACAAATTTGAGTTAAAGTAACAGTAATATGTCTTTCCAGAAACACTTTTTAGTTGCTTTTCCTGATCTACACATGTCACCATGATCTGAAAACATGGGCAGTCTGCAAAAAAACCCCAAAAAGTCTAAGAAAACTATAACTAGTCTTCCATTAACCAGTGTTGTTAGTGAGGAGGTAAAAGAATCAGAAATGAAACCCAAAGTATCTGTGTGGTTGGGCACAAATAGCACTGCACTGAATGTGTAGAGCAAGACAGCAGCAGGATGTAAACGCACCAGATGTGGAAGCAGCTGAGGATGGCGAAGAGGAGACCAGAGATAATCGACACGGGAATGGCAAAAAGCACTGTGACTATCCTGTAAATCCAAACCCTGGACACCTCAAACAGGGCATTGCTCCAGATCCAGACTCTGTCCCCGCTGCGCACTGACACTGGCTCAGCTATTACATCCTCGAACGTCACCTGAAGACAAAGAGAAAGTGATGCTGATGCGTCCAAAGTAAAACATTATGTAGTGCCCGTGGTGGGCTTGATTCACTTTTGACAAAATGAATTACCTCCACTGGAGGGCAGTGCAATCAGCCAAGCAGCTATTTGTTTCTACATGAAGTGTTTTTTTTTTTCCCTTTCAGCTAATGCGTTGCATGACAAATACACAAATGGTCCATGAAACACAATTTAACAGAGCTACTGCATAACAATGCAATACCTTGAGGCAGTCATTGATACCCCTGGGATCTCTGGCATTAATCAGAGGTTTGGTATCACTGATTTCCACTAGTGCAGACGTATGAATGTTTTCCTCCTCTTCCACAGCAGGAGGGGCCCTCCACAGCGTCTGAGGTTCCTCCCCATTTTCAGATTCCTCAGGGTCACTGGAGTCACCTAAGTCAATTTCCACTTCCTCTGAATCTTCTCCTTTCATCATGGTGTTGATTCAAACATGTGAAGAACACACAATCCAAAGAAGAGGAGCAAAGAGGCTGGGTGTCACTCCAGCCCAGACTGAGGCCGCCGACTGGACCTCCCAGCTGGCTGGGCTGTGGGGTTATATTGGGAACGTTACAGTGCCCTGGATGGTATTTGCAGATGGTCTTTCAAGTGAAGATCATTTTCCTGTGCTGTGGGAGGATCGGACGGATAGGGGAGGATATAAATACTGTGAGCATGGAGATGGCTGTGTGTACACTGATACACCCTTGTGGGAATGTAATCATACAGACACATATAGCAGTGTGTAAATGCACACAGGAGCAGAGACAGTACAAAAAAAATCTGACTAAAATATTCAGTGATAGTGGTATTTCAGGTTTGCTGACTCTTTCATTCATTTTCCAGTCTGCTTCACTTATAAGAAATATGTTTACACCAGAAAGGGGCTCGAGGTGCAAGACAATGCTGCCCCCCTTTGGACTTTTAAGGAACTACTTTTCTGTTTTTGTAAATTATAGGAGTGGAGTTTGCAATTAATTATGGAAAACATATCAAACTGAATTGAACAAGTCATTCTTTATTTTGGAGCTGATTCCTGTCACTGGAAAATGTATAATGAAGAAATATTTACTCATATACTCACAAGAGGACCCTGCAAGAGGAGTACAAATAATGATAACACTAAAAAATAAAATATTAATAAAATAAAGTAGGTTGACAACGATAAAGGAAAAGTACAGAAGTAGTAGTTCTACTTTATTTTGATCGGACCATGGTACATACGGCATCTTTATCACATGTACTTGGGACTGTACAGCAACAGGACAATACACATAGTATATCATCATATCCTCTTCTATAGTCAGCCTCCTCAGCTCTCTCCACTCCACGTAGCCCATTGTGCAGCAGGCTTAAAAAACATAATAGATCACTTTCACCTCCTTCAACCTTTGTACTCACTGTGATTACTGCTATGAAAAGGTCAACTGCAAATCAGCACAGTGAGACCAAATTACAGTAGTCCTCCCATTTCATCATAAGTCCATACCCTGCTGCTCTCTTTGTCACCTTCTTCAAATAGTGGCCCAGTACAGGAGCAGACAGTGTGATAATCTGATTAGATAATGTAGAAATGTTCTCATTTTATGATACTCATCCAATCCAGCTGAGGAAAAACACTTATATCCTAAAATTCAGGCTGCTGACTATATGTTACATTCACCTAAGGAGTGTTGTACTCATGTAGTTCAGTGAAGTGTTGTGGAAAAAGCAAATGGAAAATGTCTCTGATCACAACCGTGACACAGCACTAACAAGTACGTAACAAACTGTACATCTGTTCAGAGTTGAGAATAAGTGCTCTGACCACTGGACAGTCTCCATGGTAATGATCACTTCTGCCCACTGGATGGAGGGACACCGAGAACACTGTGTATTGATGACAGAGAGTTTCCTGTGTCGGTGCAGGAGATGATGGTATGCTAATGGCGCACACTCCTCACCAGATGGGGTTTGTTTGTTTCCGGCAGCACAGGTGAGGTCAGCAGAGGGTGAGTGGATGTGTGAATAAGAGAGCGAGAGAGGAGCTGAGAAGAAAAAACCACACACATGTTCAACCTCTGTGAACAGTGGGATCCTTACCCCAAGACCTCACATGGTTTGGGAGAGTTGTAAATAAGAAAGTTTGTATTTCTGCAGGACTATTTCGCTTTAAAAGACACACCTAGATAAGCAAAAATATATAAAATATCCTCAGGAATTATTCATTACAGGTTTATCTTCTCTGCTTAGTGAGTCTGTTTCATTTGGACTGTGAGAGGGGGCAGTGTGGTCAGACTGTGATGCGGCAATATAAGTACAGTAACATCATATTCTGATTAAAATATGGCTAAATCCTGGTTGGAGAATTATATGAAAAACCTCTTTTTCCAACTGATGCCCACCCACTTGCAACTAACACAAAAAGCACAGACAACATGAGCTCTGTGTTGTTGTGACATAATCAACTTCAGCAAAATAAATTCAAGTCGGATTCCTTTGTTCACATCACAAAGCGGTTTGAGAAAATAGGTTTTCAGGGCAACACAAGCATTTATGGCCCTGTCATGACATCAGTGAGGAAATAATCCTGCATAAAATCTGTATTATTGCAGAGGAAATATACATGAATTGATAATCAGCAAATGTGTAGAAGTGACGCATGCTACCACAAACAACAGAGAAATATGAGTTAAATTCATTTCACTGCAGAGAGGAAGTGTGTGTGTGTTTTAACCAGTGCAATAATTTAACTCCACCTAGAGCTCAGACCCTCGGCTGCCGGCAGCAGCAGCTTATGTGGGACACGAGGGATGTCAGTGTTCCTGCCCTGCACCTGTCAGTCCAGCTGTTTTCAGCACAATAGGTCAGACTGACTATTTATTACATCTGGCTAACGGTGCAGTCACCAATATTAGAGCTTCCCTCGGTATTACAGACGAATCAGCAGCAGCTCAGATTCAATTTTATATCCCTCCGGTTTCCTTGGGCACAATATCCTAAATCATTACCTCCATGTGCATAAAATATATGCATTCTGATAATACGTCTAACATTTTGGTATCATCCAATATTTCAACAGGAAATGCATCCATATATATATATATATTAAATAGACCATAACAGTACAAAGCTGCTAACCTTTATATGCCAGGCTGAAAACTTTGTGCTGCTCCCTAAGCAGGATTATCTAGATACATTATTTAAATTTGTATTTGACCACATGTGGCAATTTGTAGGCAACATGTTTGTGAAGCAGCTTTTTGCATTTCAAAAATATAACAACTTGCAAAATGCTTTTTGAAGGAAATACAGTTGGAAATAAATATGTACATAAATAAAGTGACTGACTAAAAATGCTATCTAACATGTTGGTGTTGTTGATGGGATGGGAAGCTAAAGGACCAACCTGTATGGAGAGTTTATTTTGTATTTTTTTCGGTTGGCATTGTAATGTCCTGCAGCTTTTTGGTGAAATTGAAATCACTTAAATTATCTGACAACATAAAACCCCTTCATGTTATTTTTACAATTTGGGTTTTGTGAAAATTAAACAATTAAAGATAACAATAGATTACACAAACTGGGTGTTTCATCTTTTTTTAGTTATTAAAATGAGCTCAGTGAATTGTCTGCTTGTGACTGTGGTCATGTATTCCCAACACAGACAGGAGAGAGGTGTCCTTCTTCTTCTCTCTGCAAGAAAATAAAACATTTTATCTCCAAAAATTGTACTATGCCTACATGTCCCTCATCCTGGCTTTTGGTCCATAATTAGTTTGTGCAGCCTGAGCTCACTGGACATGAGGGTTTGCTGCTGTGAAGAAAAATGGCTGAATGGCTGTCATGTTTTATGAGCCTTTTACAGGTCTGAGGAAACTTTGCTGTCACTGTTTGAGCAGAAGGTCTGATGAAATAATGTGTTTCGCTCCTTCGGACAGTGCCATCAATCACACCTTGTCCCTTTGATTCTTCAGGAGTGGCTGTCTCATTAATATTTCTGTGCATCATTCATCATTGTGTGCATCAGAGCAGCTCATCACGTTTAAAGTAGACAGACAGCACAAGGTCTTTTCAGAAGATTTACCATTAAGTGCAGCCAAATAACAAAACCACACTCAACTGAGCTTAACCCATGAATCCTCTTTTTCTATAGAGAGTGGGCTTGTGTTTGATCTACAATGAATATGCTTTGTAAAAGAGATGGACAGTTGATGTGTTGTCTTGATTTAATAAAAGCTGCCACTGAAGAGGGAGGTCCTTCACTTTAATTAGCAACTTATGAAGACCGGTCAGCCTCAAATATTCATTAAACTGAGCCGCACACACTGGGAGCGGGGTGATGAAACAGGCAGATCTTTGAACTCTGTTTTTTTATCAGCATTATTGCTATCTCATATTATTTTATTCATACAACATGTTACTGGAAAGGAATATGCTGTCGTTTCTTTTCATGCTTATTTTCTGAATACAAGGATACTCTTGGATTTTCATCATACTTCCTTTATTATTCCTTAACATCCAGAATCAATTTGGGGAAAAAAATTCTGATTTAATACTGTCTGACGGCATCGTGTATATTTTTCAGCAGTCAGTTGCAGCTTGAAACGACATGATGTCTACTCTGAGTGAAAGATTTAAACAAATATGACTTTTTTTATGGACACACCAAATGAATCAAGTGGAAACAATGTGGACTACAGAAAGACATCATTTTTAAATTATAGAGGACATGTATAGTACAGTGCATATGGTTGGGCTCGTTCTCAGTAGACATCCAATACCATCATAGAGGCATCAGGTTGACTTTTAATTCAGTTTGAAGTGTGACAATGATCCTGAGATCCAGAGTCATGGTGGGGGACATAATCATAAGAACTAAGGCCCTGTCCACACGGAGACAAAACGAATGCGTCTCCCCCGAAAAAGGATATTTATATCTGCGTCCACACAAAAACGCCGAAAACACTGTAGTCAATATGCCAGGCCTGTATGTGGCGCTGTAACGCTGCCACAGAAACACACCAAAACAAGGAAGAAGACACGGAGCATGCGCATTAAACTCGTACGAGGTAAAACCAACACCCACA
>OOFC01017983.1:6832-17943 GCA_900323345.1 Pseudochromis fuscus
CCGCGCACTGAAGCGGTATGCGTGCGCAGCCGGTAGCTGTGAAGCGTTTCCAGGTCAAAGTGCACACGTTTCTCCTTGGTTTCATGCGACGGCGAGGAGTTGCGGGTGTCCCCGGCTGTAGAGGAAGCAGGAAGGGACGTGGGAGGAGACGGCGGAGGAGGCTGATACTGTTTCCTGTGAAGGGTGCAGTTCTCTGAGATACAAGAGGAGGGGCTAGTGAAAGAGAGGAAGATCACAGCAAAGGGTATATATCCAGTGAGATACTCTGTACAGCAGCACAAGGATACAATTTCCCATATATACATGTATATAAGTAGGATAATTACATTTAGAATTAAGTTTGAGTATAAAAGTATTATCAGTGTGACTCAGCGATATCATCTGACCTAAATCATGTTAATACCACAGTCTTTATCTTGATTTTTATCCGTTTCACTTATATTCAGCTAAATTGGTTTCTGAATCCACTGTCGGACTGTCATTGCAAAAAAAAATAATCTATTTAACAATTAATTTTATTATCAAAACATAAAAGTGAAACAATCTGCCAGAGTAGCAAGACTATTTCAACCTGTTTCCTTACACAGATTTGTTTAAAAAAAATAATAATGTGACATTTTGGGAAATATGCTTATTCGCTTTCTTGCAGAGAGTTAGATGAGAGGATTGATAAGACTCGGTGTAGTGCATATGAAGCTGTCAGCAAGCGCCAAGTGCAGATTAAATGAGATATAAAGGCTTTAATTAGTGAGCTATAGAGGTGCTGGTAAGCAGATTTTGTTGCCTTTGGACAGGCTAGCTGTGTGTGTCTGTTTCCAGGCTTTATGCTACACTAAGCTAGCTGGATGCTGGGCTGTATATAAGCAGACAGACATGTGAGTGGTATCTTATCTAACACAGAGCAAGAAAGAGAAAAAGCAAGCTTCCTGAAATGTCAAACTATTCACTCTTCTCAAACACTGTTGATAAAATAACTGGAGTTTTTTTTTAAAGTAGCTTAAAGGAATAGATTTTCACACTTGCAACTGACATTTGATTCTAAAAATAATCTAAAAAGTGAAACAGCTTGTTATAAACAGAAAGCTTTCAAGAACCAATGTCAACACACAGAAGGAAACTGGATTTTTTTTTCAGTCAGTGACTTCATTACTTTTGGTCGAGGCCGGTCAGCTCCTTCCCAACATCCTCGTACGTGGTGTGGAGGGCTCTGTGAATTTTCTGCAAGTGGAGAAGGATGATCAGGAATATGAAATACGTCTTTATCCGATCTGTAATACATCATGAGAGATACATCCCTAAGATCTGTTACTCCATCCAGCTGCACTGAACATCTGTGACAGCGATTCCTCACTAAATCTGGCTGTGGTGTTCTTTTGAATAATTTAGTCAAATAATTGTAATTCAGAGGGAGACAGCTCTGTTCTTCTCAGAATTTCGAGATAAGTTAAGCTACTTGAGCCCTTTTGATTTAAGTATCAAAGCGCTTAGGTTACGCTGAACATCTCCAAATTGAGTTATAAGGTGTGACTTTGCTTTAATTTTTCCTGGTGCGCATATATCTGAAAAATTAGACTTTTCAACAATAAATAGGGATATTCCTACGGGACTAACAATGATGTCATCTTCTCAGATAGCTGAGCTTGTTTTGTGATGAACGCTAGAGGCTGCCCGGGAGTGGTTGCCCTTTGAGAGAGAAGTAGCAAAACAAATATGAGCAGTCTTGATATTCACACAGCTAGCTCCATTATTCACTCAAAAAAATATCGCCACGGGCGTCTCATTTGGTAATAGCTAGAGTCTCATAAAGAAAACAAAATATGACCTTTAAATCTCCCAATTTGCAGTTCCTTTGGTGTGCGCTGTCAAAAACACACAAATTCTCTAACTGTGTAATTGCAGAATGAGCTTCTGCAGATCACAGTTAAACCATAAAGTTAATTTGTATTTTTTTTTTTAGAAAACAGCAGTTTGGAATTTGAATAGATATTTCTACATTATCTTGCAGATAGAAATCTGAATGATTATTTCCATTTAATGGTTTGTATAAGATGTTTATAATCACCTCTCTCAGAAGAGGAAACACTAAACTAAGGTCATAAATAGGTGTGGTTATGAATCAGTTAATAAAGCACAGCCAATGAGAAACCGTTATTAACTTAGCTTAAATTGTTTAAATTAACTTCTTAATTTATGTATCACATTAAAACTTAATTAGGTCATTACCAAATTACTTAATTTGTGTTAATTAATGTAATTAACTGAGCTTAATGTGAAAAATGTTTAATTGAACCTGTCTGATATAGCATTATAATCCAGGTTTAGGAAAAATGTTTGGTCTAATTTGATTGTTGTTGTGAGTTTCCAACAGTAGAGGGCGTAGGTTATCTGCAAGAAAAGTACAAGCTCCAGGGGATTGGGATACCACACCAACAGCAGTACGCTTGTGTGTATGTGCATATGTGTGTGTGTGGATGTTCTCAACAGCACAAAGTGACATGAAGATTACAGTCAGTCTTTGAGCATCTTGAGCTGTGTGTGTGTGAGGTGTGAGTAAGTGTGCACGCATGCAAATCTGCACATACGCAGGAGGTGTTTACTCACCTGGCTGGTGTGCAGCCAGTACTGCAGCGTGTGTGTGCGCCGGAGGCGGGGGATGACCAAGTGATAGAAGGTGTGTTCACCTGCCAAGGTCAGCAAGGCTCCGCCCACCCCCATACACAGCAGCACAAACAGGCCTGAAAAATGCTGGATCCCCATCTGTAGAGTCTGAGGGGGCGGTGACAGAAAGAGAGCATGAGAGAGAGACCGAGGGGGGGGGAGAAGTTGGGGGAGTGACACAGATTAGTGAAGACTTAAGCCGACAGAGAGGAAAATACAGAGATTGATGATTTATATTTACATAATTACCATTTAGGCTACTTTTTTGTGAGTGTGCAATTGATATTCTGCTGTTGTGTATCTAGGCTGGCAGTGTAAACCCATAAGAATAGAAATAAGGAGAAGAGAGGGCAACAGACATGTTTGGGAAGGATGTGGAGAAGCAGGAGAACAAGGGGGAGGCAAAACTGAAAGTAATAGAAAGAAACAGCAGTTAGCAGAGAGAGGGTAAAACGATGCTGGTTAATTGAAGAGCAGTTTGTTCCCATTTGGTTCGCCCACATCCCCCCTGACAAAAGTGTCTATCTCATACGAGTCTTTCTTTACGGGCCTGGAGGAAGCGGAGGAGACACTGGCAAGCTTTCCCAAAGCTCTCTAATCATGTTTCCTCCACCAAGCTCATTTCTGCACTACCTTTGATGGCAATTAGCCCCATGCTGACTCGACAAAATTCATCAGCGACAACACTGACCTCCTCCTGCTCCCAATCCAGAGGGCGAGTTCACTCTGACGCCCACACTGTTTGAGAGCAGCCCACTCCCGAGGCTTCAGATGGGATGAATAGTAATAACTTTCTGATGCGGGGTGAAGTTAAGGTTTTTCATTGCATTGGATAAACCTATGACTGCATAATTGCATTTGTTGCTATAATATGATTCAACTTTGAAGAGGGATTTAAAAGGAATGGCCAAAGGGAGTTGAATAGCTGCTCTATTCACAAACAAGAGATACAGATACAGGCTCTGTCTAGAGATTCCCACTTCTTTCAAAAAAAAAAAGAGTGAAAGGAAAGGAGAGCTGCGAGAACTGAGAGTACTTCCTCAGCAGAACATACAAGACACAAATAAGTATCGACGCCCAGACAGTACGTGCCTGTAACTCTTGTTAAGGTCAGTAAATAGGCCTGAGTTTATGTGATTGTGCGTCGATGTCCGTGTGGATGTGAGTAAGTGTCTGTCAGGACGTGTGTGCCCGGCTGGCAGGCAATCTTGTGGTTGTGTCCCAAAGGGAGACTCATTTATAGAAGTACAGCAGCAGAAGGCTTCACTTTAAACACAATACACGTACACAATATATAAACACACCCACACACTCCCGCCGATGACTTACCTCTGTGACTGCAAAGACTCTTTTCCCGCAGGGTACAACCTTATACCATTTGTCATGTAGCATGTCCATGAAGCCGTCAGACTTGTAGCGACTCACAAACTCTGACACATTGCGAGTTAGCGGAGAGCCCTGGGGGAGGCCTATACCGTAGCCTGGAAAGAGGCAGACGGGACATAGATGTAAATACATTGGTAGGTCGCACAGCTGAGAGCTACAGCGGTGCCTGTGGAGGAGACTGTCCAACTCGGGAGTGTGTTTGTGTAGGAAATCCGCAGTCAGCCATTTGTAGTTAGCCAAAGGGCAGTTGCCCCCTGGAAAAAAAACAAAAAAAACAAAAAAAAGGAGATTTATGAGTTTACCGCCTTCAGTTGGAATCAGAATCAACCACATTTTCTGCCAGTACAAACACACTGTCCCCGACTGGACCTGGATAACAACCGTGTTCAGAGATGGAGAACAAAATCGCTGAAGCTGCTGGTGTTGTCAGATGTCGATCAAGTTCTTGTACCGAGTTGTGTGTTGTTACCTACACTGTGGAGGTTATGTTTGCACCTGTGTTGGTTTTGTCTGTCTGTTAGCAACATCACAGTAAAAGTTGTGAACAGATCTCTGTTGTTACCAGAGAAACATCTCATCACCTGAAGTACAAATGATTACATTTTGGGCAATATCAAGAGGATGTCTGAATTATGATAATGGCTGAAGGTTCAGAAGAAGATCATGCCGCTATTTCACAACAAGAGGGCAACAGTGTTCAGTCTATAACATCAGTACAGCTGGATTACATGTTGGTGGAGCTTTTTAGCGCTAGCTTCTTTTCTGATCGTCTACGAAACTTCGTAGTACAAATCAATGAGGATCTAAAGCTTGGATAAGACTGAACAACGTATATCTCTAGTGGTCACTGTGATTATGGCTCAAATGTTGAGACAAGATCTGATTGGATTGGATCTTGTCTTGATAATAGTTTGTTAAAAGATAAAGTACCGTATTTTCCGGACTACAAGCCACTACTTTTTTCCGACGCTTTGAACTTAAACACCGGTGTTTCTCATTTATCGGCAGCACGAAGCTCGTTAGCTTTTTACAAGCTAGCAAGCCCCGTGCCGGAGATACATTTAGCCTCGTCACATCAGACCCGGTCAGAGTGGACCACATGAAACTGTTCGAATAAACTCAATAGCGGCTTATAGACAGGTGCACTCAATAGTCCGGAAAATACGGTAATCAAAAATCCAATCAGACTCCAGTCTTGTTTTGATCCATGAGATCTGCTGGAGATCAGCACCAACATAAAGTTTGATAGATTGACTGATCCTGGAAAGCCCAACACAAACTTTTCAACCAATGGAGCTGAGGTGACCATGATACACCAAAATACCTGAAAAGTTGACAGAGTGATAGAGGCTCAAGATGAACCTTCAGGATCACGAATGTCGACATCAGTGGAGGATGATAAGTGTTGCCCTCATGGTCTTTCTTTTGGGGTCTTATCAGGGACTCTAGACTTTAAATAATAATACAAAATGCCATGTCTGATACTCATTTTGGTCTCTAATTCCTCTCCATATGCCAGATCAGGTCACTTTTAGGTTGGCATCAAGTATTCTGATCCCAGCTTAAGAAATGGAGTGGGATAAAGTGTGACTCCACCTCCAGACTCCCTTCGGTGAATAAGATGCAAATGTGCTCGTATTTTACCTGACTATGCGTCTTAGGTGCAGTTATATTCCCGGTGGTTACAGTCACACTGCTGTGCTCAGCCCGTGGCGACGTTTTATTGTACAGTAAATCACTTCAATGTAAAATGAAAATTCTGTATGCGAGGACATCACCTTGAGGACCTTTGGGTCTGCTTTCTGCTGTGAGGTGTGACTCAGGGTTGAGGTGTAGAAATGTCAAAGTCGTGTTTTTATGTTATCAGCCTTTTATTAAAAATAATTTTTTAACCCTCCCTTGCCATCCTAAATTAATGTTTCTTTTTGTTTCTGCCCTTTGTGCTTTATTATTTTTATTTCATTGCAGTCTGTTTTCAGATGGGGATTCCTGCAGCCACACACATTGAGGTGAAGATCATCTCTGCATCTACAGATACCATAGGGGAAAAAAAAAACTTCCTCACAGCATGAAAATTGATTGGCCCTCCTACCACACACCTCTCCTGACCTCATCGCCACAGCCAACACTTATCATAGTCTATGACGCAGATTATCCACTCCACGCTCCCTTCACACTCATCCCCTCTGGTTACAGATACCAGACCCAGTTTTGAAGAAAGGCCAAACAAAGGCCAGTTTCACTCTCTGTGCACCTCTGGAAGTAGATGACATGCAGATATTACAGCCCTTTTGTGTCTATTGTTATCCTGATCGTGCTCCTTTGAATTATGCAAATCTAGCCTTTTTTGTTGCAGGTGGTTATTGTGTCAGTTTCCTGACAGCAATAATGACTATTTCTCATTTTTTTCTTTATTTGACCTAAACTGATATCTAGCCACTATTTAAGACTGGCTTGTATTAGACACAGGACTCCAGTTCTAATTTCCTGTTTATGAATGGGATCAGGAGTATATTGCATGACATAACATTAAAGACACGGCTTTACACTGAAAGAACTGGAAATACAAACACAAATGGACACTTACTTCAATGATTTCAAAATAAAAGCCCACTTTTATTGTGAAATTTTGCAATCACACTATATGTCCACAGGCATCAGATAGTGTATGTTTTCTACATGTTCAGCATTGACAGTGCTCATCGTCCTGGGTGCAAAAACTTACTCAGCGTTCAACTTAAGGAGCTGCTGCGCTCATCAGTGTCACTTCTCACCTATCAACCAATCAGAATGAAGAACGAGGCAGGGCTTAGGATAGCAATGCTGACAAGGAAAAACCTTTATCTTCACTTACAGCAAAGTTTCCAAGACCAGATTTGTGTCTCTTGGTTTAGCGAGCTTGATGTTTACAACCAAGCAACGCAGAACTGCTACAAGACTGTTTTTGTAATCTAGTATTTCATCTAGTAATCATTTACCACAGGTCCAGCCATCATTAGAAACCCGTCTTTTAATTGAATACCAGGTTTAATTTAAAGAAATGTGGTCAACGCATTAAGTAATAGTAGGTTCTATTAAATATATGCATGATATGGTTTTGAAATGCTGTTCAGTTTTATTTTTACAAAGTTTTCTCTGCTAAAAATTAGCGGTAAGGAAGTTATCTTTTACCCAACTACATGCTATTGACAGCTGTGGTTACTTGGGGGATGTTTACATGCAAATTATATGATGTGTTAATGAAATATTATGTGCAATTAGATCTCAAACTTACTGGCGCCGCAGAAACGAATTAATAACTTCTAAGACACATTTAAATATGCAGTCAGTAATGCAAATCATTTATATAGTGCATCAATTATTAACCGGTGCTTGATTTGTAGAAATAGTTTCATCATCAGTTGATTGGTATTGCCTTAGACTTTTTCCTTCTTGTTAAAAGGTAAAACACCAGCAGTATGCGGAGTAATGAGACCAGACGCAGTAATAAAATATACAGCAGTTAAAGCGATAAAATTATATAACTACAATATTTTTAATTAAGTAACAGATTTAAATACTTTCCTCCACCACTGTTTATTGCTTTAATTTCTATAGCGGCGCATTCGTGTGTCATTACTCGATAGCTGCAGAGAAATGTTGCTCTGACCTTCACAGACTTACTGATCTGTTTTGCATTACAACTCGCATTTTGTTGCAGGTACACGATGAGGAAAAAAAAAAAATCTGTCCCTCAGCTTTGAATCAAAAGACCCTCTCTGAGATTTATTGCCATACAAGACCTCCTGGGGTTGTTTGTTTCATTTCATCTGTGCTGCAGTCAAAGGCACAGTCATGCCAACAGCGTTTGTGTGTGGTTGTATGAGACTTGGCAGCTGTGTGTCAGTGTGTTTAAATATGTGTGTGTGCGCGTTATTGGGCCGTCAAGGTGTGTGGGTCTGATGGGGGTTGTGGACGGAAACACAGGAAGGTTCACGTAACTGTCACACTCTGTTTCCTACATGACAAAGACTCTGTAAGCTTTTCTCTTACTCTCCTTTGTCCTCTCTTCTCTCCTGATTGTCATCCTCTGTCCCCCCCCTCCTTTCATCTCCTCCTCGTCCTCCGCCTCATCCTTCCTCTTTCCCTCACCGAGGTCATTTCTCTCCCACCATTGCCGCCGGTCTCTTCCACAGTTACTCTCCTCCTTATCTCTGTCATCCCTTCACTTTCGTTCAATTTCTGCTTCACTCCATTCTTCTCTTTATCTCTCGGCTCCTCTCCCGAGTCCACTGCTTTGTCTTTGTACGTCTCTCGCCTCTTTTTTTTTTTGTTTTTTTTCTTTCCAGGAGACAGACAGTATTTTTCTGTCATCAGCCTATCTTCCATGCACATTCCTTTAGAGCACTCAGTCAAATAGCGAAAATACAAGTG
This sequence comes from Pseudochromis fuscus, assembly GCA_900323345.1. Lineage (NCBI taxonomy): Eukaryota > Metazoa > Chordata > Actinopteri > Pseudochromidae > Pseudochromis > Pseudochromis fuscus. The sequence continues at coordinate 15,290 of OOFC01017983.1, forward strand.
GGCAGCCACTTGTCATTTGTTTTGATTCTTTCCCCCAGACGTTCACATTTTCCATCACAAGTCCCAGAGCTGTCACTCAACTCCCCCACACACCTACTTTCCTGCTCTCAGACACACCGGTGCACATCAAGTTTTTTTTTTTAAAGCACTTTATGGGATTGTAAAAACTGTCCCGTCTAAGTTTGAAAATAGAGATGTAAGTACTGCGCAAGTGAAGATCTCATGATCCTTCATAACTTTAAATGTATACAGTTCCTTTTTCATGTTGGCTAACTAAAGTCACATTTACACTGGTACCTCCTCGCCCCAGATCGACCCGCCTCTGTTGCATTTACATTGCCGAGGATAGTCCCTCCTCCGTGTAGCTGGTCGTCATTTGTCACGTCATCTTTGCGACACAAGAAGACGGTTTTGTTTTGAAAGGTTTGCACCTCGTCCTGCATCCAAGGGGCAGAATTTCTGACAGATGCCATTTCTTTTCTTGTTGTTTGAAACATGTCTGCACGGTTTGTGATGATTTAAAAATGGCGTGTTTGTGGGAACAGATTACGTGCCGCGCAGTTACGACGCAACGACGATTCCGACAAATAAGATTTTAGTACCTGCTCTGACCTGACCGGGTACTTGGAACCTTTGTGGTTCCAAAAAGGTATGAAAAATTGTACCGGGTACCAAGTTCCAGCTACTTTTTTGCCTGTGGAAATGCTCCAAAACCGAGGTGAGGTGGTACCAGTGTAAATGCGATTAAAGTCTAGACTATAAATACTATTCTATAACACAGGGGTCTCCAACACGTTGCCCCCGGGCACCTGGTAGCCCACAAAGAGCCTATTGGTCGCCCTTAACCCCTTTTGTCAGTTTGGACCGTGGTTCAGGTAATCCACACACCCAGAAGAAACAGACCGACAGTTCACGTGCTTATGTTTGTTTACATATGCAAATTACCCGAATGAAAGCAGCTTACGTGAGATTTAGCAGTGATATACCTTCTGGTGACTTTTGTTGACAGGATGGTCACGTATCACATGCATTTCAAGCTTTTAACTTTAACAATGAGCTCAGCTGTATGAGCATGCGTTTCTCAACCTGAAGGTCGGTGGTTTGAGCCTGATGTGATAAGTAACCGTTGCTTTTATTATACTTCTTTATACATTCGTGGTAGAAGGTGGAAACAGGAAGCAGTCATTTTATTTATTGTCGGCAGTGTTTTATACATAATTTAATGATTAAGAGACAGAAAATGTTTTTTTTTGGTAAAGAAGGGGATCTCCAGGTAGCCCTCGGTGTCAAAAAGGTTGGAGACCCCTGCTATCTATCCATCCATCCATCTGCCACACACAAACTCAGGTAATCTCCTGTACCTAGACAACACCGTGTGGTTGCATCCGTCTGATTGACAGCAGCATCTCCAGCTCTCCACATGAACAAACAGCCCAACAACTGCTATTCCAAACATCTCATCTAAATATTGGCAGGATTTTGATTGGTCCATGGATATACTGTACATGACCTCGACAGGTCACTGAAATACACTTTTCATTCGAAAGCCACCCTCTTCAAGCCCCACACAAAAAAATACCCATAGACAGAACATTTTTAAATAAAACAACGAGCGCACTTGTAAACTTCAGCTTCAGAAAATGCTGTGTTCCTGTAGGACCCCAAGCTGACAGAGAAAATAGATTTTCAGAGACTTTAAATAAAATTGTTTGTTGCAGCAACTCTCAGTTTACACAACCACTCAGTGACAACTGTGGATAGGAATACATTTAGGTCAGAAAGTAATTCATAATGTTGTTCATTCAATAAAAAGTCCTGGTGAAGTATGTTTATTAAAGTGTTTGAATGACTGAAATGCAAAAAATACAAGATTTTATGATTAGTTTACTTGATAAATCTTTCCTTCTATAAAATGTAGAGACAATAAAAAATGTCCAATTCATTCATCGTCCGACTATGAATCAAAAACTCATAACATGCAGTTTACTATCACATAAGATGAGAAATCAAGCAATCCCTGAAAGTAGAGGCATTGAAATTATTTATCAAAATAGCTTCTAATTTCAGCCAATCAACTAATGATTTCAGTTCTGTGAGGCTGTAAGAATAGGCTCATGTTTTTTTTAATTATGCAATCTTGCTTACACACACACACACACACACACACACACACACACACACACGCAGACAAAGGTGTCGTCACTCCCGCCAGATGTGAGCTGCCCGACCGACAACACTCTCACCCCGGCAACAAAATCTCCTGCCAGCCTCATTTTGATCTTCAGACGTGCCCTGTCCTGCTTGACTGAGCTTGTGTAGACCACTTATGCACACAGGGACACTTGTACACACACACACACACACACCCTCTACACACACACATACAAACAAGCATCGAGTGGCTGCGTGTTCAGTGGCAATATTATTAATGGGGTGTGTCTAGGCTGTCGTAAACATCTCCCAACAGCACTCAGTGAAAACAGACGCACCGCGACACCCCCGCGTCTCCCTCCACTTAAGCAGCCTGAAGATTTCACCACAGCACCTTGCCTGCAGCGGCTCCCAATTCCTCTGTCTCGCTGTATCTCCTGACCACAAACCGCTCTATAAATCCTGCCTGCATCCACATGTGGACCAAATAACACTTCCTCTTT
>OOFC01017986.1:0-16151 GCA_900323345.1 Pseudochromis fuscus
GGAAGCGGGACCGAAGCGCTCGTGCGGACCTTGTTGCTCGGAAACCGCGCAGCCGCTTGTATTTAAGTGTGTAAGAGTGTGTGTTTGTGTGAGCAGCTTACTCCGGTTATTAGTGAGCTGGACAGTGATAACAAACATGTCTACGAACGGCCCGGACTCCTCTGCTGCGGTCAGGGTGGTGATGTCTCCCCGGAGCTGAGGGATGAAGGGCGGGAAGAAGAGGAGCGGGAAAAGAAAAGGTATCTTATCTTAGCTAGCTTATGCTAATGCTAACGTGAAGTAGCTGTTAACGGCAGCTGTCAGTCTCTCGTTGGTCTTACTAACTTACTACTTAATTTAGTTACGTTTATAAGCTTTTACCATGCTCTCGGTTAGTTGTTCTCTGTCAGCGTGTCTCTCAATAAACTTTAGTTTTACAGCTGTGTGATAAACAGTTAATTTGAGTTATTTTCTCCATGTCGAGTCGTTTTCTCGAGATAAATGATCTTTTAACCGTGAGATAACAAACTTTGTTAAGTCCAGTTAACGGGCGAAAAATCTGAAGATTTCGAGAAAACCACTGAAGTTAGCTTGTTATCACAGTAGAACAGAGAAAATAAACGTATGTCATCATGTCCTCTCAGGGCTTCCGTAGTTGGATCCCAGTTTGTTTATTTTTTTTTTTAGCCTTTATTTAACCTCATAAAAACCCATTGAGATCAAAATGTCTTTCACAAGGGCGAGATCCTCAAACCAAACAAAAGGTTTGCGCTATTATATTGACGATCATGATTTTAAGATTTATTTATATGCACTTTTCATACATGAAATGCAGCACAAAGGGCTTAACGATAATGATCAAATTAAAATGAAAATTCACGTATTCAATACATTCATCTTTACATTTGAACCTTATCTGACCCATTACTGGTCCCACTGGAAGACACTGCTGAGGTCCAGCTTCATTTACAGCACAAACTGACTGAAAGTCACAGACTGTTGACCACGTAACTGGGAAAAAACTAAATCACAAATAAAGGAGATGAACTTATATTCAATAGTAATTTTTTTTTATTCTGTTCATTAACTTGAACAGAATTAAAAAACAGTATATATAAAATCTTGTTGAAGTAAAATACATAGAACACAACTGAAATAACAGAATAAAACATAATTTAAACTAAAAATGTATGAAATTAAGAACAACAGTGCAAAGCAACAGATTTTAAGTCTGTGCAGCTATTCAAAGGCTAAAGTACACAGAAAAGTTTTGAGCTTTATAATTGTACTAGTGGAGCAGAGGTAAACCCTCACCTGTTCAGTTACTGGCTGATTGTTGTTATTAGTATTTTCTGTGATTACATTGTTTGTGTCTCAAAAATATCTCCTGCAGCCCCCAGTGACGTGTCGCCCTCCACCAGCCTCCCTCCTCTGGTTGAGGGTCAGTTGAGATGCTTCCTCCGGCTGACAATCAACCGGGTGTTGTGGACGGTCCACAGGCCACCGCTCGCATCGTTTGTCCGACTGCGCTGGTGGGGAGAGTCGTCCAATGGGACACACTTCTTCCCGAGAGATGCATCACAGCTGACACAGAAAACCATCAAGACCACGGCTCGCTTTGCCATCCGCTGTGGCCCAAAGCAGTTCACCTCATACCTCACAGGTAACTGAGGAGCCGCTGGTGTGTTTGAGTTCGCTCTGCTGGAATATTTTAATCCACAACTCATCGTTCATTCACAGATATGGGATCCTTGGTGCTGGAAGTCTTGACAAAACCCGATCATTTACCAATCGCTCGGGCTCAGGTCGCTGGCATTTCCCGTCTGTCTATGTCACACCGAGTTAGTGGATTTTACACTCTTGTATCTCCAACATCTGAGAAGTTGGGAGAGCTACAGGTGAGTAGAGACTGGACTTCACATTTACCTGAGAGCTGCATTTGTGGAATCGTACCAGTAAGCTGTATGAACAACATACAATCCATGAAGTACTCAGGGATGCTGTTGGTCGCTCACTGTGACTTTACTGTGTTGGAGCAAAGGACGGTCACAAGCAATACCACCAGGTGTGTGTAGAACTGTTTCTTTTCCCCTCTCAGGTCTCTCTTAATCTGGAGCCTCTGACAGAATCCTACGACAGCAGCAGCTCGGGTCCTCACACAGACGTCAGCACCGAAGCACTGAACACCAACGCCCTGACGGCGCCCTCCCAGCTCAGGTCGCACTCAGCCGGCAGCGGGAAGGAATCCGTTGGGAGCAGTGGTGGAAACACACCGAGGTTTGTAGTAGTTTCTGTTCTGCTGTTGATCTCGAGCCTTAAAAACACTGTCGTAGGTTTTGTTGTGAGCACACTGATTTTACTGTACGTACTGCTGCCATGTTTTCAGAGGGAGAGACCACTTGTATTTCCAAAATGCCCAGAGAGACAAAGAAGTGACGCTGGAGAATCAGATGCTAACAACAAACAAATCTCAAAACAGTCAAACGGCTCAGGAGTCTCATCACGGACAAACCACCAATGACATCCTTTCTGGTTTGTTCCATATTCACTGCACATCACATTCACGTCACTGCAAATGCACAGGTTTTCGCCTGATGGCATATATCATATTTACTCTCACATCAGTTATTCTGGAGCGTGGAAACAAGCTTAGAAATGCCATGGTGGTATCGGCTCTGAAAGGTGACCTGGATTCTGCCTCGGCTCTGGAAGATACCCCACGGCCTCTTCAAAAGGACAACATCCAACCTCCCTCCAAGTCAGTGTGTTTAAAAGAAGTTTTCAGTGTTTTGTGTCACAGTATATTCCACAGTGGATAATGTTTGAGTCCTTTCTTGTGTCTGCAGGTCCCTCCCTTCTCACCCGGGGATGTTCCTTCAAAATATCCTTCTTGCTGATTCAGCTCTGAAGCCCTGTGATGATGTAGCTGTAGGTTCAGACTTGGACTGTCCTGCTGACATTGACAACAGAGCTGTGGACCTTCTGCTCGGCAGGTCATTATACATGTGTTTATATCCATTGTTTGCAGCAATTACAAGTAGTAGTGTATGTATAATTTCTGTCTTTCTTTTAGCTCCCTCACATCACCTCTGCCTCTCTGGGATGGACACGGCTCCTCTCCTGTGTCTCTGTCTGGCCACAGCAGTGTGTGTGGAGATAGTGAACTGAATGATCCCCAGTATGATCACAGCTTGCTGGAAAACCTGTTCTACAAAACTCCTGTAAGTAGTTGACTTTCTGATGTGTGTGTGTTGTTTCATTTTCTAATGAGATTTTCCAGCAGAGGATTGAGTGAAATCATTCTTTCAGATGTCGGAGACCAGAGCAGATGAAGCAGAGGAGGAGGCTCAAAGGTCAAAGTCCACCAGTGAACATCAGTCAAAACAGCCGACTGGACCCAAGATTAGTGAAGGGTAATGTGAAGTAAGAAGTCCCTCTCAGAGGCTCAGGGTGTGTGTGGTGACACTGCAAAACAAGTTAATGATGATCTTATGGTAATTTGTTTGTCCCAATATAGAAATAAACAATTAGTGACAGTTCATACAAACAGCTGCACATGAAATATGAAGCAAAATACTGTCTGAAGCATGATTTCACTGTTTCCAGTCTGAGTCCAGACCATCAAAGGCCTGGAGGAACAGGAGGTGTCTCTGATCTCCTGAGTGCGGAGCAGTGGACTTTGCTGAGTTCGATCCGGCTCGTGAGAGTAACCGTCGACTCCCTGACCGTACCCCACAGCAGCTCCACCACCACACCCAGAAAAACGTCCAATAAAGGAAGACCTCCTCGACCATTAATCAGCAACAGATGGTAACGGATGGCAGAACATCTCAAGTGTTTTCCATCTTGTTTGTTATGACTAACAAATGCATGTGGTGACTTTACTCCTCTGTTAGTACGTATTTTGTCGAGTACGTGTTCCCGACGACTTCCCCTCGTAGTAAAGCTGGAGATGGGGAGGTGACCAGAGCTGTTTCCAGTAAAGTGGCAGGGGAAGGTTTGTCCTGTTAGAATCTGTTTCAGTGAAACTGATATTTCTGATGGAGTTTAGTTCTGTGACTGACACACACTCTGCTGTGTGTTTCAGAGGTGAAGTTCCACCATCTGTCCGTGTTCCCCGTCCACCTCAGTGCTGCAGCAGTGAGACGATGGTGGGAAACAGACCTGGTGTTTAGGATCTACTCACGGAAGAGCAACCAACAGAAGGTATCTGCTTACCTTCTGAGGAGGGATGAACGTCAGTCGTTTGATTTAGAATGGTTCAAATAAAACACACTAAAAATGTTGCGTTGCTTTAACCCAGAACTGGGTCAGTATTGGACTAACTACACGCTGGTTCATTTAACCCAGGGAGATGGGTTATTTTCATCCAACATTTTGTCATTTTTAGGTAAGAACAACAAGACACTGGTGAAAACTACAAGATGATGAGTGTAAACTGCTGAGTTCTCCTGCTCAGTTACATCAACCCAGCCTGTAGTTAGTCAGTTATTGAGCCAGTTGGAGGTTCAAACAACCCAGCATTTCTCAGCGTGTTGGGTTTTTAAAGGCTCACATCACCCTTCTGTAACACTTGTCACTAAGCCTGCTGAACGAGTGAGTGTGGTGATATTAACCTCGGCCTCTGCTCCTGCAGCCTGTCTGCATCGGTGAGGCGGTGCATCCTCTGCGCTGCCTGCTGCAGTGCAAGCTGCTGAGTCAGGCCATCGTGTTGCCCGTGCACTGCGTGGACAGGAACAGGGAAACGGTGGAGGTCGGACCTCTCAAGGTGACGCCTTGTCTGCTCTTTACTCAGGAAGTGACCCAGGTGTCTGTCACAGAAGTAATCCTAATATTTCTTACAGGTGTCAGTACAACTTGCAACAGACAACAAAGGATTAAAAAGTAAAAAGCTGTCCTGGAGAGACACATCACTGTCACATGTCCCACCCAGTCCAGAGAGACAGACCAGCTCCGGACCTCAACACCTTGATCCTGGTGGGGAGGAGTCTCCTGTTCGCCTCATGGAGGGCCCCAGACTCAATGTCTGGACTCCTCAAAAACCCTCTGAAGAACCTTCTCCTCATAAACCACAGCAGCAGGTGGAGGAGGAGCCTGAGGTCCTGCTTCATGCTTTACTCATGGTTCCAGACGGGAGGAACTTCATCTGTGGGCCCCTTCAGACTCCAAACGTGTATTTGAACTGTAAACTGTTCTGGTGCGATGAGATGGCGAGATCTGTGGTCAGCTGGGGTAAGAAAGACCCGACCTTCAACTTTGTTCAGGTTGGTGCAGGAGATCCAGTCTCTGTCCACTTTCTGTCCATATGTAAAACTGCTGCTGGAGTCGGTGGTGTTTGTATTTGTGAAGCCATTCTCAGCTCTGATTACTGCACAGATCTGCTGTCAGGCCTCCACAGCTTCTGCTACAGCCACTTCAGAAAAGTTTATTTTAAAGCTGGTGTTAGTTCATTTTAGTTTTCTAACATTGATATTTCTCTTTTAGTTTCACAAAGTCGCCTGGTGTTTAGTCCTGTCGAGATTTACTTTAAAAATACTACAAACTTTACTCAGACTAACTTGATGAAGGTTAAAATAAGTGTAATTTTTTAGGTGACACCTGTGGCTTTAACAAGTAAACTGCTGGAGAGGATGAAGAATAATATGATGGTGATTGAAGTGTGGCAGAAAACCAGAAGCTCGGGTCAGGATCAGCTGCTCGGCCTCGTCAAACTACCTCTGCACCAGTTCTACATGTCCTTCAGGTACAGCACAGCAAGATTAGACTTATATTCATTTAGTATCCAACAATCAGTATTCTGTGTGTGTGTCTGTGTATGTGTATGTGTGTATATATATACACACATACATATATACATAATGACTACTAAACATTTTATGGTCTGTGGTCACTTTATGAATTGTTTGTAGGACAGAACATTTACCTGTTAACTTGTACGATTATAGATTAATTGTTTAATGACTAATTCACTGTTTCAACTGTGAATAAATGAGAATTAATTCCTGGGAAATTTTAACATTTACATTAATTGATGATGACAATTCTTTTTAACACAATTATGATCGAGTTCAGATCAGACAAAAAGCTCTAAGTCAGGCTTCATTTGAATAATTGTGTCCTCTGGGTGGGTGTAGTCTACCTATACACCACAGGCTGTGCTGCTCTTCTGTCGCACTCTGTTCACTTGTAGAATTCCTTCAATTTACCACAGATGACACAACACCCTCTATGTAAATGTGCCCTCAGGGATCCGAGGATCGCCCACCTCCTCCTCCAGGCTCAGTTTCCAGTTCTCGGGGTCGACGGCTACATGCCGGTCGTCGACCTGTTCTCAGGGAGCTGCAGAGGAAACCTCAGGGTGACTCTGGCCATGGGCAGTACAGAGCAGATCGTTTCCCTGCAGCGCTCCAGGGATGAAGAACACAACTGTTGGTCTCATCTGGTGAAACCGGTTCACCTGCTCCATCGTCGAGCTCCTTCACAAGCAGAGGTCAGTGTTTCAACATTTCTGTGGGCGTGGCGTGGCGTGGTGGTTCAGTGGTTGGCCCCAGCCCAGAGGACACACTGGAGTGTGGATTGATGGCTGCAGAGGTGCCAGTCCACCCCCAGGGCACTGCCGAGGTGCTGTTGAGCAAGGCACCGACCCTCCCCCAACTGCTCCGGGCACGCCAATAAATGGCGGCGACCTCACCCTATATCCTCTCCATATGCAAGTTAGGGGGTCTGTCTGTCTCTGTCTGTCTCTCTCTGTCTGTTTCTGTCTCTGTGTGTGTCCGTCTGTGTCTCAGTCTCTGTGTGTCTGTCTGTGTGTCTCTGTCTGTTTCTGTCTCTGTGTGTCTGTCTCTCTGTCTGTCTGTGTCTTCTTCTTAAATCCAGTACCAAGCAGTGAGTAAAGAAACAGTGAAACACTGTGTGTGATGACTCATGAACGTGGATTGTTGAAGGTGATCTGAAAAGGGCCTCACCTTCCTCACACTAATTATCTTACAACAGATTTTATGAAGTGATCTCAGGCGTGCCACACCTGTCTGGTTTCTCTCTGCAGTGAGGAGGCGTGAACACCAACATTAACTGTCTCCTCTGACCTTCTCCATGTTTCTCCCTCAGGCGGTTGCAGCCCAGGAGAAAGCTCTGAAGGAGCATGTGTTTGTGGTCAGAGTGGAGAAGGTCAGTGGGCTGACACCTCTGCAGTCCACAGTGTGGGGGGAGGCGGACTGCTACGTCCAGTACAGCTTCCCTTGTCAGGAGGGGGACGTCGACCAGAGCCTCGTAGAGAGCAGTAAGGCCGTTCTGGTATCTAAGAGCTTCAAACCTGGAAGTTCCTGTTACCTCTGAATCACTCTGATCTGAATATCATCTCCGTGTGAAGGTGTGAACCTGAAGCCGTTTCGTACCACCACCACTCTCTGCATCCCCGATCTGGTGTTTGGTCACACCGAGACTCACGTCCTCCTGGCTCCTGAAGGAGTTCCTGTCCAGAGGCTGCTGCTCGGCTCTCTGTCGGGTGCAGGCCTGAGCAGCGGAGGAGGCGTCCAGTTTGAAGTGTGGTGCAGGTTTGTGGTTCCTGCTCTCTGGTCCCTCTGTGCAGCATCGTCACTGATAATACTTTTGATTGCAGTGTAACAGCATACAGTGTTTCAGTGGCATCATGTTCATGCTGTGTCTCCTCAGATATTATTACCCAAACGTCAGAGATCAGCTGGTAGCTCGAGGGATGCTCCCTCTGTCCAAACTCTGCGCCATGGTGACGATGCAGAGGCAGCATCCTAATGAGGATCAGATGTTCTCACTGCCCCTGATTCCCCAGTCACATGGTCCCACAGGACTGCAGCCTCAGCCGTCAGGTACACACACACACACACACACACACACAGTGAATGCATTATATCACACCATCTCTGAATGGCTTTGTCTCTCAGGCCTGTTGGATGTCAGTGTTCGGTACAGGCACAGACCTGTGAGAGCTGAGGGGCAGGTCGGGGGAGGAGCCTCTCGGGTGGTGACGCTGATTCTTCAGGTGCACCGAGCGTCTGGTCTGCAGGCGGCAGCGAGGTACACCTCTGCCTCTGAACTCTGGATAACTGTGTTTGTGTTTTATACAAGTGACAGTAAAGAATCATTCAACACAACTTAAAGAGACACAGGTTCAGAGTAGAGGTCACACACTTTGGGACTTCAGTGTGTAGATGCAGACGCTCCTCAGCTCTGTTGCTCAGTGTGAACATACGTCTGTGAAGATGTTTGCTTGGATGAATGTGTGTGGGATCCATGATGTGGTGTGATCTTCCTCTCACTGCATCGTTGTCGCTTTTCAGACATCTGTTAGTTGATGTTTGATTTGTTGAGCTGAAGCTCCTCCACTGCACTCACAGATTTCACATTTAAAGATTTGACATATTCTCTGTTCGTGGGAGTTTTAGATCCATATTGCCTGTGAGTGATTAAGCTGATGAAACCATATTTAAAAAGCCTCGTTATTTAAAGCAGAGCACATTATTTTGGGAAAACTTTTAGCAGCTCCTATTCAACGTGAAAAATGTTTGAGAGTTTTGAGAATCACAGCAGTGAAACTGATGGGAAAATATTCAAGAAGTAAAATTATGGAAAAAATAACTCACAAAATAAGGAATTTAGATGATGGGTTTGAGAAAAGACGGATTATGTGAGACTGAAATGGATCAATAAGTACAATGAAAGATTAGAAGTTTTTGGTTATTACGTATCGTCGTGTCTACATCACCTCAACTTTTTACATTTTATTTTACTGCCTTTTTCTTTTTGATCCCATTTCGTAGTACAGTTCAATAGGTACATATTTCTTTTCTCTTGTATAAAAAATTTCCCTTTTACTATGAAGAATTGACTTTGTCATTAAGTCTGTGTGTGTGTGTGTCTGTGTGTGTGTGTCTGTGAGAAGACCTGGGCCGATGGTCTGACGTGTCTCAGTCTCCAAAGTATTTTCTAATTTCTTCCTTTTTCAAACACCAGCCTTCACATTTCCTGTGTCTCAGGTTGTTATCAGAACAGGATGAAAGCTTCAGCTACTTCGTCGGTGTCGGGGTGAACTCCTTCGTCACAGTCCAGCTCTCCTTCTTACCCGAGAGCGAGAGGAGATGCACCCGCACAGCCGCCCGGACCTTCTGCCCCGAGTTCGACCACCACGCCGAGGTGTGCTGCCACCTGCTGGTTGGGAGGACCGGGGGAGAGACGTGCAGCCTGGCCGAGCAGCTGGAGCAGGCCTCTGCTGTCTTCACCATCTGGAACAGAGACAACCGCAGAGGTAGAGGAGTTGTTATCATCCACTCAACACTACACCAACTTTAACTAATGCTTTGTTTATTCAGTCTGTGGAGGGGTGTTCATAATTTTATGTTTTCTTACCATTTCTGGAATTTCCCCATTGTGGGACAAATAAAGGATCTCTTATCTTATCTTATTTTGTGATAATAAAACTTCAGCTGCTATTTGGACAAATTGGGTTCAGACAAATTGTCTTAAACATTACTCATTTTTCCCCAGACTATAAAATCCATGAAAAATAATTGTTCGGGGCAGCCCTGCTCTGTAAATTCTGTTCGTCTCCGTTGTCATTATGGTACCAAATACACTCAGTAACTGTTGCTCTTTATGCCAGGCAGCAGTTTGTTGGACTCTCAGTGCCAGTTTTCCCACAGTGTGTTTTTACATTTACTCATTTAAAACTTTTTTTATTCCACAGTGTCTTTATTGTTTGTTTTGTCTTGTGTGTTGTAGCCGTAAATTCTCCCACAGCTAAAGTGGTGATGCTGGGCACAGTGAAGATACCTCTGGCTGATCTCATCCATAGAAGAACAGGTGTGTTTTCCTCTATGTCGCTGGTCATGTTGTTGTTGTTGTTGTTGTTGTTCTGTTTGTCTGTCTGTCTGTCTGTCTGTCAGGGAGGAGTCGAACACAGCTCGCAGTCATTTGTTTTTTAATCTTTTTTTTTTTGGCCTTGATGATTTTGGTAGTGACCGTGGAGAGAGACAGGAAACAGGTGGAGGAGTGGGCAGTGGGGAGGGGACGTGCAGTAAATGGCCATAGGCTGGATTCAAACCCATGGCTGCAGCGTTCTAGCCCCTGTTTGTGGGGCTGAGGAGAGCAGCTGCTGGACCATCCCCACGGCTCTGATCATCGATTGGCCAGAATATGAATCACATGATTATTGAATGTCTGCTATGCAGCACACGGTCACACTGCACCTCCCTGCATCAGGTGTAGGACTCCTTGTTGTGTTTTTGTATGAACCTTGCAGCGAGCGCCTGCCCTAACCTCCCTGACTGTGTCTTGTTCCACATGTGAAGGTATTTCTGGCTGGTTTGGAGTGTATATGACTCAGGAAGCAGCTGCTTCTCAGTCCCAGCACGTCTTGGTCGGGGGTCTGGAGATCTCCGTGGGCTTTGCTCACCACTCAGACAGAGAGAGGGTGATTAAAGCTGCTTGGGGTGTGGGCTGGGAAACAGCTCGGACCGACAGCTCGGTGCAGGACGACGAAGAATCCTGGGAACAAAGCACAAGAAAACTCTCTGTGACCTTTTCCACGCCCAGAGCGTGGATCCCCGTCCACTCTCTGCTTCTGCCCGGACACAGCGAGCTGCTGCGCTCCACCTACTGCTACGTCAGGTACAAGTTCTACGACCGGGACGCCTACTGCTCCCGGCTGAGACACCCGGCTGTGGAGGAGGAGGGAGGCCAGGCCACAGTGAGCTTTGAGGGCAGCAGAACTGTGGAGCTGAGGAGCACTCAGCCCTTGACGTGGTATCTCCGAGAGGAGAGGCTGGAGGTTCAGGTGTGGGTCACCTTCAAAAAAGACAAAACCAAAAGGCCCAGTGACACAGACCGACTGGTGGGCTCAGCGTTCATCGATCTGTACCCTCTCACAAAGATGTCGGAGCAGAAGCTGACGCTCAGTGGTAGGAGGTTAAATATCCAGACAACTTTCCTTGATTGACGTCCTGTTGTTATCTGAGGGTGTGATGAGTTTCTGTGGTCGTACAGGAGTGTTCCCGCTGTTCAGACGCTCAGCAGCAGATCTACAGGGGGCGGCTCTCAGGGTCCACATCACCCTGACAGCAGGTCCTGATCCTGGGGAGGACTCTGCTGCTGCCCAGGTGGACTCTGACAGTCAGGAGGAGCTTCCAACAGAAGACTTGAACTTCACAGATCAACCCCTCTCTCCCTCGACACCCAGAAAACCTCAGACACCCAGCGGACGCCACGATACAGTGGACATCACATCTGTGCAGCACACTGAGACAGAGGAATCTTTCCCCGTCACTGTCACCGTGGATCGAGCAATGCACCTGAATCTGAAAGGTGGGTGTGACCTGCTGTTTGTGTACCAAACAGAGGATGTTTGTGTGTCTGCTAACATCACAGAAAAGGTTATTTTATTAAAGTTATTCAAAGAAGAAACCCACAGTGATCTGTTTCCCTTTCTGAGTCAGAAGCAAATACAACATTTTTGAGGTGAGATCAGAGGATTTGTCCCATAAATGCCTTGGTGGAAGTTTGTGGTTTCTTTTTTTATGATTAGGATTCTTCTACAGTGTATTGGTGTAATGAGGACTGTGTGTCGTTGTGTGCAGGCTGTCCCCTGGCAGAGCGCAGTGAGGGGGCGCTGTGCTGCTGTGTGTCGTACTGCACGGCAGACTCTGCTGACCCGGTGTCCACAGCTGTCGTAGCCAACACCGACTGCCCTGTGTGGGGCCATCAGCTCGAGTGCAGGTCAAGCTACATCACACTTGTTGCTTTAATCCGGCACTTTAACCAGTGGAGAGTCAGGCTGAAGTCTTTGTTTTATGTTTCCAGGCTTTCTAAGGAGCTGCTGATGGATCCACAGCAGTGTCTGGTGTTCAAAGTGTGGCACAAAGGAGGTACAGGACACAGTTTGACGTCAGGATCTCTGTACCTTCATCTGTTTGAGGTATTCATTGTTTTGCCTCCTCAGAGCTGGACAGGGTGATTGGATTCGCCTCTGTGGATCTGTCCCCTTTACTCTGTGGGTTCCCATCAGTGTGTGGTTGGTACAACATCACAGACTTCAGTGGTCAGTGTCATGGTCAGATTAAAGTGTCCGTCACTCCACTGAGGGGCGTCCAGGACCTGCGTGGGCGGAGAACTGTGGATGAAGAGGCTGCCAGGAGCTCAGCGGTGAGAGGCCTGATGCACTGTCTCTTACAGATCTTCTGTAAATGTTTAAATTTGAATCAAACCAGAAGTTGTGTGATTACCAGACTTTGTTCCAGAGCTTCCCTCTCAGCTACCAAACCACAGCCACGTACAGCAGCTTCCCCGCACACATCAGCAGATACCCCGAGCAGAAGATCTCCTCCCCCGACCTCACGGACAGGCTGTTCTCCCAAAGGTGCTTCTTCACACCCTTACTTCACACCCATGTGTCTCCTCATACACTCAGCAGTTTGCCACCATGTGTTTATGTTTCATTGTGACACCTGTGGCAGGTCGACGGAGAGCGACCGCCACTGCGAGCACATGGACAACGTTCGTCTTTACCACCAGAGCCTCCAGGAGCAAACAACCTCTCAGTCCGTCTGTAACAGCAGCGTCGGTGACCTCAGCCCCTCCAGCTCGTTCAGGTTCTCGGCTCTGAGGTATCGTCAGGGTTCAGATGAGCCGCCTCTGCTGCGGGGTCTCTGCTGTTTTCACACCTTTCACTCGTTCTTCACAGAAAAAAACTCAGTGAGCTCGACAACATCCAGAGGTACTTCAGTCGTAAACTTTCAACTCCCACCTTCCCCACCATGACTGAGGACGAGTGTCTCCAACAGCACGAGGGACGGAGGGACTCGGAGACAGACACGTGTCAACTCCTTCTCAAGTCCAAACAGCTGGTTGGAGAAGTCAGCAGCATCATCAGTGGTGCGCTAAATATTTAATTCCTGTTTGTGATGACGAGGTCTCAACTCATCTGAAATGCGACTGAAATGTTTTTGTTCATATTTTGATCTTTGGTGGACGTCATGTGACACCAGAGGAACAGCTGAGTAAATAAACTCAGATTTTAATCTCAGACGAGCCTGACAACTAAACAGTACAGCTGATGTACATGTACAGATGATGTACCAACAGGATTGTTTTGGCAGGTAGATTTAGTCGTGCTTCACCCAGAGCTCAGTGTGACACAGTTTAACCATAAAAGGTCCTGATGTCTGAGGAGCAACCGGTGGGGCTGAAATATCAACAGAATAAAGTCCTGCTGCTCCTATTTATATCAGGTCACTGTGCAGATTGTTTTAAAGATGATCACTGTTCATGTTTGACACAGATACAGTTCTCTTTAGACACAAAGGAGAGAAAACCAAAGCAGTTTTATTTCCTGAGAGAACACAACATATAAAGACTGAAATGTGCTGTAAATCTGAAGCTGGGTAGTTTAGCTTCTCACAGAGGCTACAAGGTAACAAAGAAATGTAATTAAGAAACATTACAACATCTGATTTGATCTTTTCTTTGACCAACTAAAACAAATTTATTCCTTTGAAAACTTCATGTTCATTTTATTTATTTTTCCTTCAGGTCTCCGAGGACACCAGCTGGAGACCATCCCGGACAACCCAGAAAACAGCTTGACAGACTCACCTGTCGGAGATGTCGACCCTGAGAACGTCTCCTGTCCTCACAGAGCTTCAGATGGTTCCCTGGAGGTCGTGTCTCCTCTTCCTGAGGTGTCTGGGGAGCACACGGACTCTGAACCTGAAGAGGAACGAGAGAAACGCAGCTATGACGTCAGCGTGTCCGAGGCTGAAAACGAAGACGATGAAGACGAGACTGTCTGCAGACGAGATGAGGAGACTGATGATGAAGGGAAGGATGAAGATTACGAGGAGGTCGTGGTGAAGCCGAGGCCTCTCAATGAGGTGACCTCACTAACGGACAGAACCAGTCCGTGGACCAGCATCCTATCAGACCCAGACCTGGTTTCTGTGGAGAGCCCGGAGGAACCAGAGGAGGACGATCTGAGTGAGGACGAGACGAGACAGGAGGTCAATTTGGAAACTCACGAGTCCGTCGAGGAACAGCCGAGTGCGAGACCTGAGGAGAAGGGACAGCACAGTTCAGCAGGAGACACCGAGAGGACACTAGGAGCTTCAGAGGACAGACAAGGAGGAGAACCCAACGAGTCAGGTGACACCAGCTCGTCACAGCATGCCACAGATACCCACAATGCATCAGGTTCCCCGGACGACCGAGACGCACGACTCCAACTGTATCCTTTCAGGTTCAGGTTCAGGTTCAGGTTCAGGTCCAGGATCAGGTTCAGGAAATAGGATCAGGATATGGATCAGGACCACAGTCAGGTTCAGGTCCAGGATCAGGTTCAGGAAATAGGATCAGGATATGGATCAGGACCACAGTCAGGTTCAGGTCCAGGATCAGGAAATAGGATCAGGATCATAGTCAGGTTCAGCATATGGATCAGGATCAGGATCAGGATCACATTCTGGTTTGGGTCCATGATGAGATTCAGGATCTGGATCATGTTCACATTCAGGATCAGGATCAGGTCTGTGTTTGTTGTTGCTCTGACCTGTTTCCCAGAGTACATTATATTGATGACTGATGTAGTGAAGGAGACAGAGTCTGACGTCCTCTTATTAAACCTGATCCACAGCAGATCCCTTCAGGTCCTTCATGACAGCAACATGTCTGCAGAACTCCTGAAATGGCTCAAAATGGTCTTTAAGTTCAAGCTTTGAAATGTGACAGGCACCACAGAGGAGAGGAGTTTTATTTTCTTCTTTAAAATCAGTTGTGCAGCAGCAGCAACATGAGAACAGACCAGTGGATTCAGAGGATTCAGTGCAGAGGATACACTAATAGGTCTGTAAACCTGAGGCTACAGAGAACCATAAAAACTCTGTGAGTTTATTATAACACCATCATGCTCCCTCCATGTGTCTTTATGTATTTTAACATTCTGCGTTCAGCTCCGGGCCCGTGGAGCTTCCTAATTTCTTTCTGCCCTCTCACCACCTGGAGGCTTCGATGAGAACCATTCGTTTAGCTCCTTCTTTCTCCCACACGTCCACAGACACTGTAAGTATCTGCAGACACTCTGGACTCCTGAGCTGACGTCCTGACGTTAACATCATTGTTGTGTGAAAGATTTACTCCAACAACTCAGTGTCACAGCAGCAGTGACACCGTGTACCGACTGAAGTCTGCTGGAGTTTAACCTCACACTGTTTATAGGAACGGACAAAGCAACTGGAGCTCCAACAGGAGGGCAAGTGTAAAAGGTGTAATACCACCACCAGCCACCAGGTGCTGCTCCAACTGACTTCAATCCAACAATCCTCATCTTCAATCCTGAAATATTCATCAATACATTTCTCCACAAGTCGTTCTGATGTCATCAGATAAAGTCAACTCTTCTTCTCAGAGATCTGGGGGGAGGAGTTAGGGGCGGGGCTAGTCTGACTGACAGGTGGTCCATCTGAAAATCTTCATCATTAGGCAGATATTATCCCCTTTGTTTGTGTGTGGACACATTGGACAGTGTCCTCAGGTACAGGGTCAGACCCGCCTCACTCACTCACTCCTCCCTTCATATCCAAATATGGTCACTTCCTGCTCAAACCACCAACATGGCCACGTTCAGATACCAGAGTCCTGGATCAGGATGGAGTCCACAGACCAGCTTCATCTGTTCTATAAACAGTGTCTGGTTGAACTGGTGCAGCATCAGCAGGTTGAGGTCCAGTCAGTGTCCCAGAGTCTGACACAGTGAAGACAGATGTTCAGTAAGTTCACAGCTGGAACAACTACAGACTTTTAACTGGAAACATAAATAAAAAATCAGAGGATTTCACATGAAAACTTGAAGGCAAAGCAGTTAACAACCACCTGTGGTGAGGGTCAGTCTGCAACAACTGTTCATGCCACAGTTTGGAAACCATCATTCCAGCACATCAGCCTGCAACCACACCATCTGTCACTGCACCACTGCATGCTGGGACACGCCCCCTGTCCAACCACACCAACATCTGTCACTGCACCACTGCATGCTGGGACACACCCCCTGTCCAACCACACCAACATCTGTCACTGCACCGCTGCATGCTGGGACACGCCCCCTGTCCAACCACACCCATCTGTCACTGCACCGCTGCATGCTGGGACACGCCCCC
>OOFC01017987.1:0-26252 GCA_900323345.1 Pseudochromis fuscus
AATTATAGCTACCGTAGTCAGGGGGTGTATATTGTGATTGCACTAACGTTTGATTTACCGTAGCGGTATCAGACTGTTTCTTTTACGTGTTTACTGAATCAGGGAAAAGTTCCCTCCACGTTTGTGATGCAGTAACTAGGTGATAAAAAGTTGCACTACCTGTTGTACCTTGTTGTTGGTAAAAGATAAAACTACGTCACTAACGTTACCTCGGAGAAAAAAATAAAACAGCTGTTCATGTAGCTTTGAACTGTGACAAATGGAGTTGGAAATACATTGTTTTCAACGAAGGCGGCGCAAATATCGGTAAGAGCTACTGGTACGTACGGTACCGTGTTGTGAATGTACTAGCTTGTTTTGGAGTGAACAGAGTTGTCAGAACGTTGGTTTGTTCTATCTAGATGGATGATAACACAACCCCAGTCACTACAGTAGTTTCTATTCTATGCGCCTTATAATGCGGTGCACCTTATATATGAAAACAGTTTTAAAATAGGTAATTCATTGAAGGTGCACCTTATAATCCGATGCGCCTTATAGTGCGGAAAATACGGTTCATAGTTTAATTTCAGTCAGATGTGTTATCTTCATCTATTGTTGCATTGTTTTACTCTAAAGAGAAACAGATTAGTGCTGATCATCACTTTTTCAACACTTTGATTATTTTTACTGTTGCATCACCAGTGAGTCGCCTGTGAGGACTGCAACCTGGATAACAGACGTTTGCTGCTGTTCAAAACGTCTCACAAAGACACCACTGTTGCGATGTTATTTGAAATAACAGTTGGACTGAGAAAAGTCTATGGGCTTTATTGCCAAATAAAACACTTTCAGGTACTCAGACGTCTTGCTGCTCAGCAGATTGGTCATAATTTATCATTATATTGACCCAAGGTCCAGAATACTGTAATTATACTGACTTTATCAATGATCTGATTTAACCTACTGACTCTGCAGAGTTGTCACAATCAGTGCTGCAGAAGACGAATGAAAGAAAACCAATTAGTGCAGATCAGCTCCAAATTTTAATCTCCATCTGGCGTCATCCACCTTCACACTGACGCACGGCCATCACACTGAACGTGTTTGTACAGAGAGCATTGTGCGTGTCGAATGCTTTAGGCTGGTTTGGCAGCGTTTCAAAGTCTTTTCTGTTTTGAAAAAGTTGGCTTATTTCCAGTTGCTGGTCAGATGTTTACGTATCACCCCCCTGAAAGAAGAAGAAGTTGTAGAGAGATGACGCTCCACCGAGGTCGAGATGAAGCTGCCAAGAGAAACTCCTGTGCTGACGATCCTGCAGTTTGTCAACACATCCAGTGGTTTTATACATCACCGCGAGCCGTCAGACTGCCTCAGAGGGGTTATTTAAAATGTTCAATGTTTAGTCCTTAACTTATAGTTTTACTCTTTTCTGATCATCTACAAATGCAGGATATTATTTTAGCAGGAATTCATACGATGTCAGAATAAGGAAAAAACAGCAGACCTGGGTGAAACGGTGACTTGCCAATATTTCATAATACATGACAATATTTCATAATACATGACAATATTTCATAACATTTTTTGAAGCCTGACGTTGCCACATCACTGGGGTGTACCCTGGTTCATCAGCACGTGGGAAAACACAGAACGTCTGTTGCAAAAATTATTTCCAAATTATGCAATTAACGCGTGAGAAAAATATTATGTAAAATGTATCAAATTTGCTCCCCTCATCACAAAGGCACATCTGTTTTTTTTGTCACCATGGTGGGTGACAGTCCTCAGTGAAATCATCATTGTATTTGGTTCTTTTTTTTATTATCTGTAGTTTATCATGTTGCACATCAAGTATTTTCCATCTGCTGATTTTCAGCTTTGATGAACAACAAACTTCAGATATCTGCAAATCCACAAGTCCAGTTTTAACTTTTGCTCAACAATGTTTCCTCCAGTGGTGACACAGTGACAATCAACAGTGTCTGAGAAAGTTTAGCTGCATCATACTTACAGTAGACTATTGTTTGTCACTGCTGTAATCTGTATTTAATTAATTAAGATTGTGGGGAAGCATCATGTCTCTGGGAGTATAGCTACTTAAGATTTAATCCTACGAAGGATGTGAGACAAAGCACCTGAAAGATCAGCAATGAACAAAAAACAAGAAAGTAAACATGCAACAAACATTTTTTTTTGTCTGTAACTGCCCTGAAAATTAGATTATCTTGTTTTGATTTAATTTGGACTGCAAGCCTGTTTATATCATCTCACTGCAACAAGTTATTTTCATAAGTCCACTTAGTTTTTTTTTCTTGTTTCACTGACACAGACCTGACTTTATAAGCTGAGCATTAAAAAAAAAAAAAAAAAGTACTTGCTGTCTTATGAACAACAGCAGGTCTGTGTGTGTGTGTGTGTGTGTGTGTGTGTGTGTGTGTGAGACCTTGCCCACTTGTGGTTGTCTCCTAGACCGTAGGAGTCCTGTAGTCTTTCACATTAGGACAACTAGACATCTGCATACCACACACACACACACACACAAACAGTGATGTCGAGGCTGATAAACAAACCTCCGAGGAGACAGAAAGCTGCTAAGGTGTAAGGGCACTCTGTCAGCCAGAGTCACTTTACCTCCCACCAGTGCAGATAAAATCAGCTTCTAACTACTGAAGGATGCACCAACATCTTTAAAGTGTGAATAAAGTTGTGCACATATTTGATGCCTCTTCAGTACCTTTTGTATTTCATAGAGGATGTGGTATTTGTTGTGTATGGAGTGAAAATGATGCCCCAGGATGGTCTGTTGTTTAAAAACTCTCATTAACCCACACACACGGTCACTGTTTTGAATCCCTGCAACATCCCTGATGCAGATTTGATCAGCACATGATCTCTTAATGCTGTAGGGTCAGATCAGCTCCTTTTTAGGTAACAAAATGCAGTCGTAAAGTAAAGAGATGTGAGCAGCCAGGCCTCATTGTTTCAGGATCCTTCACACTTTGCATATAGGAAGAGAGTGGGAGTCACTGGTGCTCTGATCTCTCAGCTTCGTTGCACTTGGGAGCAGCAGGCAGTTTTGTTTTTCTCTGATTGTTTGAATTCATAGTATTTACTTGTTTCTCAGTGCAGCTGAACCAAAACATCATCCCTGGCCCCTGCTAATTTATATTACTTATGTTATTATCATCCTATTAAATGAAATATTGGTCACACTGTCATTTTTAAAGCAGCGTTCCTGTTTTTCAAATGAACTTCCTGCCCTTTAACTGTTAGACAGGACCTGTATGTAACCGGATGTAACAGGCCTCTGCTAATGGACCTCCACTCACAGCCACCAGCCTTTTTCCAGTTATTAATGGATCCTGTCCAGTCTAATGAACATCTGGGCCCAAAACTGGAGTCAGTTTATTTTGAGTAATTGACATTAGTCTGCACTTTTTCAAGAGAATAAACATGTTGTCAAAGCAATTTTATACTTTTATAACATTTATGTCTATATATAATAAGATATGCTGATAATGTAGCAAACATGTATTAATATCTCAAAATCTGAATAGTCTTCCTTCTGAATATCAAACTATGATTCAGACTAATAAAGTTTTCATATTTGAATAATTTTCTCCTCATCTCATTAAAGAAAACTGTATTTTTTTTAGGTCCCAAAGTGACATCATCAAGTGTCTCATTTCGTCCCACCAACAGACCAAAAACAAAACAATTTAATAATGTTAAGTAGAAAATAAGAAGTGCATTCACACACCATTTATCGTCTGGCACTCATGGCTGATGAACGGCTTTAACGATGAAGTGATTATCATAATAGTTGTGAATAATTTTGTGTCTCTTAGCTTCTAACTGCAGCTGAATTTTTTAGAAAATCCCAATGCGGGAAATTTATTTCCTCCTCACTAAACCTTAAATTGCTGTGCATCATTACAGCTGCTGGATCAACAGTGAACACCTGATGATGTTTAACTTCTCCACACTGAGAGCAGGGAGGCCTTTGATCAGGCAGTGGTCTGATTTGTTTAATGAACAGCTGTATGTGGCTGTGATTGTAACGGTGGGATAACCTGATCCAGCTTTGATCTCTGTATCTCCTCATATCTCAACACTTTGATGCTGATCATACACTTAAATGAGGATTTAATGTAAAAGTCTTGTTGAATTATAATAGACACAAAGAGGTTTATTGATAATGAGTCACAGTGTGATCAGTTTTCAGAGATGTACGGTACTAGTGTGTGTGTGTGTGTATATGTGTTTAGTTTCATCAACAGTGTGAAGCAAAGTACCTGGTCAGCCCACATTTGAATGGAGTGCTGCTCTGCTTGTTGTCTCCCATTGTTGCCTGTTGCTGTGGAGCAGTTGAATGACGGTGTCGCGACGTGTGACACCGCTCAGGACGCCAGGACGTTGTTCGCTGCAGAGATTGTCGGACATTAGTCCTAATGTCACAGCAGTGTCCTTAAAACCTCAGCATCCTGCAGCGAGGCCCCAGAACGCACCGATCATTTAATTATCTTGATAAAAGGTTGTTAAACTCGTCGACTTCCCCTGATTCACTTCCCCGTCACTAAAGGGGGATTGTTAAGTGACGCTCCACAACTTTTATGGATATCTGTGACTCAGCAGAGTGAACAGTGAAGCTCAGGGACAGATCATATGGAGAGAGATTATAATAGACTCCGGATAAATTACATTTATTAATCTCTAATTCCTCTTTAGGGATTAATAAAGTGTAATCCTATCTTGTAACATCCAGAGTCCATTGTAATCTGTCACCATCAATAACACCATAGATATTAATGAATGATCTGATCAGTCTGCAGCGCTTTACTATTTTAAATAATATATTTTCAAACATAACTTTCTGTGCTGCTGCAGTGTTGACTTTCCACCCTCTGTGCTGTCAGACCACCCAGTCTGTGGTTACCTGAGTCACAGAGTGGCGAGGGGAAGTGAAGGCGGACATTTTTGCACGACTCTTCTCTGGACGTGGACGCAGCTGCAGCAGCGAGCACAATGTGATTGAAGGTGTGGGAGTGGGAAAGCAGTCAGAGGAGTAACTGTCAGTTTCTACTCATTTGTACATTTATTCCTGTTACACTTTTTACACTGTTGGGACAGGAAGATGTAAACAAATAAAACTAATAATGGTTGAATTTATTTTGGCTGTCGCACTGTCACAGCTCAGGGGGAATCAACAATAGCATTATTAATGCTTTTATTAAAGGCTGTGGGTTTGTCTGAGTATTTCTGTGTAGCCTTCAAGGCAGAAAAACAAATATAAGAACAATATTTACTCCTATGACATGTTTTGTATTATTAAATCTGTTTTTTACTATATTTTTAACCATCACCTGCTTATAACAAGCTCCTTCTTGCAGGCAGAGTAACAGATGTCGGCAAATACTGTAATAATATCCACTAACTACACTGTAGTGTTATGAAGCTTATGACGTGCTTACATACTTTTTAAAATGCTAAAAGGAAGTTTAACTACCAGTCTGCAGGGAAAATGTCCTCACTACTTTTTCCATATTTAATAAACACTTTCTAAAAATCAGTGATTTTGTAATAATAGTAATCACTCAGTACTGGACTTGCTCATCATACATCATTGCATATTCAGGTTGCATGGACTGTCATGTCGTGCACTCGTCTAATGAGAGACTGTTGTTTACAAAGTTGTTTTTGGTCTCTTCCCACCTTATCTCCAGAAATACATCTAATCATCAGAAAAATACAAGAAGCTCTAATCTTTACTCTCAGTAACGTTTCCTTTTAACCAAAACCTGAACTTAAGTCGAAGGGAGGGGGTTTTAAAATATCACTATCCTCCTCAAGGAGCTGGTTTCACTGGATTAATTAAAATAAATTGACCTGAACAATGACAGTTAATATCCAGATGTCTCCTGATGTTCAGTTTCACAGCCATATGATTTAAACTGCTCTCTGGCTTCATGTGGACTTTTCATTTCATAACTGCTGTGTGTGTGTTTGGCTTCACTGACTGAGCTCGTCTTTGCAGGAGCTTTGTTATAAAAAAAATGAGCATTGCATTGTGAGATTCGAGCCAAATACTACATGTGCTACAAGCTCTGTTTTTATTCTATATGACAAATCAATTTCACACTCACTGTTCAGGCATTAAAATGGTCGGTGAATGTTTCAGTGAGCTCATAATGAAGTCATTTACACATGTATTCCCCCATAGACACCACAGACCACCTTCATTACACATGGAGCTTATGAGTCGGGTTGAGTGCCTTGCTCACAGGTATTATGAGGCAGGGGAGAGTGTTACTCATTCACTTTCTCCACATAGTTTTTCCGAGCTCGACTTTCTCTCTTATTTGACACCAGCTGCAGGAGGCAGGTTGCACTATTAGTCACAATGAGTGAGGCTCAGACCGCTTGATTTAATCCTTAATACCACATGATCCCGAGCTCACTCAGGTCCCTGTGTGTGCATATTTACTGCATGAATTTATTTTATATTAAAAAAAAGTGCAAGAGTGTTTTCTAAAGGAGCAGTAGGAAGATATAATGTGTGTTTCTTTGTGAAGGAGGGGGGAAGTTGTCTTGAAACAGTCAGTGTGGAGGTGTGTGAGGCCTACTCATAGCTGGCTGTCTCCTCACCACTTCAACACTTTCGACAGATGGTGGTGTCGTGTTCACGTCTCACTTCAAAATGGAGACTTGTTTTCAGGCCACAGCTCTCCCAGGGACTTTTGTTCTGTGTCTGCGCAGCCTCCCACATTTCCCTGCTCTGCTCTGAGAGGCAGGTCGACACGCACCGCAATTCAACCAACATGTCTTTCTGTATTACTTTTCTCTTTATCTCATTTTCAGCTTCTTTCATAGCTGTATCTTTTTTTTTTTTTTTTAGTTTGTTTCACTTTTGTCTGGTTAGAAAACCTTCAGAGACGCACACATAAGAGACAAGTAGATTTTTCTATTCCTCTAGTCGCAGTGAAACCGACTCAAAAAGAGAAGTGCTTTGATCGATGAGGCATTAAAGCCCGAGTCAGACTGAACGTGTGTTTTAGAAACTACATGTTTCACAGTGTAGTGTAAACTATGACTGTTGAAATTAATGCAGAAGTTATGACAAACCTTTTTTAAAAATATATATACACATCAAAAGCTTCCCACATTTTTTCAGTTTAGTTTTACTCATTTCTAAATTGTAAACTCACTTTTATTTTTTACTTTCTTCCTCCCACTTACTAATTATTTTATTTTCTATTTGTCTTCCTACCTTAAAACATCAGCAACACAAAAATCAGGTGAAGTAAATTTGAGCAAATGCTCTCAAATTGAATCCAAGTAGGAATAATGATTGTTTTTAAAGTTTGTTTTTGATTTATTTAAACCCAGATAATTACATTTCTAATTTCTTATTTATGGAAACTCTTTTGATCTTTCTTAAAATCATATCTTTTCATTTTCCCCCCGTCTTTCAACTTCAAAATATCAGCGACAGAGAAAGAGGAAAAGCAGATTTCAACTGCTCTACCCACCGTTTGTCTCATCCTCTCAGCTTCCTTTTCACTCTTTTTGAAACGCACGCCGCGCCTGATCGCATCAAAGCCCAGCCTCGCCGTCTTCTCTTTAGCTCTCTGACTAATTTTGATAGTAAAAAGAGGCAGAGTAAAGCTGATCTGTCTCCCCTCTGTGCTCCTGGGCGACACAGTCATGCTGGATTATGTCATGTGCTTCAGGTGCTACCTTGTGAAAATAGGTCGGTGGGACGATCGTCTCCAGAGACACTTGTTTACATCCCACTGAGACAAACCCGGTCTCTGCCGTCCGGGGAAAAATTGTCCACCTCAGTTCTGATTTGACTTTGTCTTCACTGCGTTTGACCGACGCTAGAAAATTATACTCGGAGGCAGGGGTGGCTTTTTTTTTTTTTTTCTGTTTTGGTCACAGGCCCCTGAACGTTGCTCCCGGTGGCTTTTTAAGTGTGAAAGTAAATACTGTTGTTGTTTGGTGTTGAAAACAATGCTAAATAATTATCTGACTCAGGACTCGTGCACAAAGTGTGGTTGTTTGCTTCAGGTTTGTGTTTTTTAATAAATAAAAGCAGCAGTAATAGTGAAACTCTGAATCAGAATGAGAATCACTTTGATCGATGAGCCTTTAAAGGTGACATATAAACTCTCGAGCTGTGGGCGGAGTGGTGTTAAATGTTTGCAAACGGTTATTTTTTGACTACATTTCTGAAAATGTGTCACTTTTCAAATTCATCTGCTGGTTACAAACAAATGCTCAATGTGCTGAAGCCTTTTCACCATCTCCAGGAATATTTATTACCCGGGTTATTTTTACTTGTGACATTTAAATTATTCATATACAAATTAGACAATGTGATTTTGACAATATGATCGCCGTGGCAACGATGGGTCATATTGAAAGTGACGCAGATACTGAAACACTAACATGACATTTATTCATGCCACATTTGTTTTTCACCTGTATGTGTGTCACTTTCAAAATAAGCTGTTCAAAGTGACATGTAAGTTGTTAACCTGCCCATGTATTTTCTGTTAATTGGTGTCACAGACTTGTTTTCTTCTTATAAATAAATCCATAAGTCATTCTGAAACCATGATGCTCTGGAGTGATAATATTACCAGAGCACCAGGGGAAATTTGCCTTGTGAAATGTTCGGTTCTCTGACAGCCCACTCAAGTTTCGACTGGAAAAAAAAAAAAAAATCTTTTAACCTTTTCAGCAACAACAAATGCGTGTTAAAAAAAAAAAAAAAGAAGAAGAAGAGGAAAAGAAAAAAAAATGAGTGTGGCTGAATATTTGTTTCTTTACTGTCGACAACCGGTTGATAATCCTGCTGCTGGGTTTGTAGGATCACACTCATCTGAATACACACTCTCACTCATGGTTTTCATTTTTTATTTCATGTTTGCATTTATTTTTTTTGTTACATTTTGCGTTGCCCATCTTGTATCACACGTTTTTCTGTTTTGATCATTTCGAGCAGTTTCACAATGACACGTAGAATATTTCACAGCACCGTACTGTGTTGATAATATTTATTTCTACTGATTACTGCAGTTTTTTTTGACAATAGTAGTGAATATGGACTCAGCTGCAGGTGTGTTGCAAATATTTTGAACGACATGTTGAAATCCAAACCAGTTTCATGCTGATTTTCCTTTTCTACCAGTGCTGCTGTTTTTAATGTTGTCATTTAGTTTGTTGAGGTTGTTGATGACATTTGGCTGCTCATCTGTCTGAAATCTCGAAGCCTAATTATCACCGTGTTAATTTGCTGAAGGGAAGTTTTCTGAAAATGTTTGCATGCACACAGCGGTTAGTTCACAGTATTAAATGTCAAGACGCTGTGTGTTTCGACTCCCTGATCTAAAATGAGACAATAAGTAAATATAAACATGTTTATGGTTTCAGACAGGCAGCGGTGTTGCAGGCTCACAGTCCGTGGGTGGCATCACTTTGTTGCCATCAGCGACGGTTTGACTAATCACCCCAGTAACTTGTTCCTTGTGTGTGTGTGTGTGTGTGTGTTAGCACAGATAC
Organism: Pseudochromis fuscus; assembly: GCA_900323345.1. NCBI lineage: Eukaryota > Metazoa > Chordata > Actinopteri > Pseudochromidae > Pseudochromis > Pseudochromis fuscus. The sequence continues at coordinate 9,550 of OOFC01017987.1, forward strand.
TTTTAGGTATTGATCTGTCTGTGCACGTATTTGTGTGCACACAGTACACTCTGGATCAGTGTGTGTGTTGTGTGTTTGTGGATTTGTGGTTGTTGATTTTCTTGCAGGGTTTTTGGGGTTCTGAGAGTTTGTGTTTCTGAGGTTTTCTTTTTGATGCTTTTGTCTGTACATTGTGTGCTTCTGTCAGCACATGTACGTGTTTGTTACTGTGTGTGTCTGTGTGTGTGTGTGTGTGTGTGTGTGTGTGTGTGTGTGTGTGTGTGTGTGTGTGAATAATTATTTTTTTCTATACTTTTTACCAATACTACTGTACTACAAGTGTGTATTAGTGTACATGCATGTCATATTTTTTTAATTACACATTTAATATTACCCGGTGTGTGTGTGTGTGTGTGTGTGTGTGTGTGTGTGTACCTGGTTCTGTGTGTACTTCTCTAATTGTATGAGTAAGAGTATATGTGTAGTATTTGTCTAATGTACATAAGGGTCTGTGTGTACATGTTTGTCTGTGTATCTGTACATTAGTGTGTATTTATATCTCACTGTGTATGTGACTCTGCGAGTGTTTGTGTACATTTGTGTAGTTGTACAGTACTTATATGACTGTGCATGTAGATGTACCTATTTTTGTTTGTGTGTCTGTCTACCTTTTGTTTTCTCTCTGCCCGTTTGCAGAGTACATGCACGTCTTGCAGACGTACTTATTACTCATAATGATATTGCTACTACTACACTCAGTGTGAGAACATCTGTGTACTACTGTGTGATCGTGTGTACTTCTGTCGTCGAATGTGTTTCTAAATCCGGTGTTTGTGTGAGATGATTTGTTAATTTGCTTATAATATTAATATTGGTAGTAAGTGAGAACATATGGTGTCTTGTGTCTGTTCATCTGTGGGTGTGATTGTTTATTTCTGGCTGACGTATTCAGCTGTGTGTGTGTGTGTGAGAGATAGTGTATATTTGTTTTCATTAATTTATACAACATGGTGCGTGTCTTGATGTGTGTTTTTCCATGTGTGCATGTGTAATCACCAACAATAATAATAATTCTACTGGTATGTGTGTAAACCTATTTCTGCTTGTGTACATTTGTGATTGTGTACATATATTTCTGACTGTGTGTGCATGTGTGTAAATATAGAAAACAGTGTGTGCATTTATTTGTACAGCCTGTGTGTGTGTGTGTGTGTGCGCATGTTTTTGGTTAGGGTGTGTTTACAAGTGGTGTTGTCATCCAAACGTGTGTGAAGTATGTGTGCATAAATTTACTTCTGTTGTTGTACATTTGCCGACAATGAGGGGAAAAAACTTAATTTCAGAGTTGATTTGCTTTCAGTCAGTACAACCCTGATGCATTACTCCACTAACCTTCACCACTAATAATACGTTGTTTAGACCCAGTTATTTTTACAGACACAACCAGCTCCTGGTTTACTGTAATATCATCACATTTTTATTGTCAGTTATCACATAATGACACAAAGAAACTGCAAAGCATACACACATTTTCCAACATCAAACGCACACTCTTTCCTACAGGTCATGCAGAATCATTGTGGGTTTCATGAGCATATAAATGATGTGAATTATCTTATAGCTGGCCGACACCATCAGCACACCTCTGGTAGGGTCAGTGCACGCTCCTCTCCACCATCATGCAACCACCACATGAAGGAATATCATCAGAAACACTGAGTCTGTCGTGTAGAGGCTGCGAAATGTGGACAATCAGTCTGCTCTTGAGACCTGATTTGGCCTTTAATCTGTATTTCTGTGTGTTTAGCAGTGTGTGTGTGTGTGTGTGTGGGGCTGTGTATGTATTTGCATGCATGTGGATGTGCGAGGGAGTTTGTTCCCTCTTCTCGCTGCTCATCATTTGTCCCAGCTGACATTTACACATTCAAATCAGAGACTGTTTATCGTTGTTTGAGGCACCTGACCAAGATTTTGTGCTTTGTTTAAGATAATCACCGACATCGCTGATGACGTCAAAGCCTTTTTAGAGACTTTTTTTTTTTTTAGCTTCACCTCTGTGTTGTTGTCTTGGGTCAACACTCTACACTGACACACTTTGCACATGATCGTTAACATGTTTCAGATTAATTTCCGTAATGTCACCTTCTTATATTTGACAGTTTGTGGCTCAGGGAGGGGTTTACCACTTCAGTCCTCTGTGCACACACTGGGGTTTTCTGAAGGTCAGAGCTGCATACAGCATCACCCCAAACAACCAGTGAACATCAACAAAACACAATAATGACTCAATAATAAAAGGACATTTTCAAAAGCATTTATACCCTGCACTGTGTTTGACCTACACACCTCTGATTGACCTGCGTTTGCTTTTCAGAGGAAATACTCCAAAAACTTTGAATTATGTAAATCTGCGTTTCCATTTTACACACTGTAGCCGGAGAAACAATCTTGCTGTGACTCATAAACACTGTTATCTCAGAGGTCGTGACTGAGGCCCCGTCCACACGGAGATGGAGATTTGGCAGCCGAAACCGATACTTTTTGAAACTGGGTCCCAGAGTGGGAAAGCCTGAAAACGCCACCCGCTGCGTCTCCGTGTGGACGGCGAATACGCATTCTCCTGAAACGCTGCCGCCGTAGCCCCGCCTCTGACCATTAAGATCATTAACCCTAACTCTACGATGAGCTTCTTGAAACTGAAATTCAAAATGACACATGCAGATATTTATCATGTCTGGATTTCACCTCCTGTTTACAATATCACTCTGCATGAGCTGAACTTGCAGCTTTGAGTTATTAGCGCTGCATTGGTTTGGCTGCACTGGTATTAATTAGAGCAGCGTGTTGCTCTGCTTGCAGGATGTGTAGCACAGTACCACCATCACTTCATGGCTGTGTTTGGGTTTGGTTCTGTTGCAGCAGCAGTGGGATCCTGCACCAGAAAATAAGCTGTGAATCGTTTTGTACTTTTTCTAGTGGGTGTGAAAGTGTTTAAGTAAAACATGTTAAAGCCTTTTACCATATCCTGCATCATATATGAAAACTCGTCGTTGGGTGAAACCACGTGTGCATACACACCTTGTCAATAATACAGTATTTTTGTTCTGCTTTTTTCCCCTCTCTTTTACACTTCTGAAATTTCTTAGTGAAATAAAAATATCACATGATTTGTCCATTCATATTAAAACCTGCAGGATCAGGTTTAGGATCTAGTGATATTCTGTTTAACCTGTTTTCTTTTTAAATCGCATCATTTTTAGTCTCTTAAGATCAAAGTAGTGTTTATTTTTTCACTTTTTAGTTGTGTTGTGTCTAAAGGTGAAAATAACTTGTTGTGTTTTCATACTGTTAAAGTGTAGAGGTTCTCAAACAGCCTGAGGCACCGTCATGCCGTTGATGCTGCCATTAGTATATTGTAATCACATCAAAGGTCATGTGAGGATAAAGAAAATAGCAAGCTGCAGATTTTTTTAATAAGGTTTATATTTTAAATTCACCAACTGTTATTATCTTGTGAAACAACAACACCCACCTGAACAAATTTCTGTGTTGCTGTGTCTCGCTGTGTGTGTCGATGGTGCAAAGTGTTTCCAAACTATTAGTTTTGACAGTGAGTTTGGAAACACTTTGACATATTTTTTTTATTTTTTTAACATCTGCATTTCACTTCTTGTGTCAGGACATCTTTCAAAGACAGCAGCTGCTCTTTTGTGGCTGATCACGTGTGGAATATGATGCATGTGAAGTGTAGCAACTGAGTTTCATTAAGCAAAGCAACAAACCATCGTTTTACTGAAAGGCATTGTCAAGGATGACGAATGTGTTTCCAGAGCGGTGTAGGATAGTACTGGCTTGTAAAATCCAAGTGCAAATCAAAAATAATACATTACTTTTCTTTATTTTTCTACTTAAAGGTGAATACCACCAATTTAAAGACATCACTAACTGGTACCACAAACAACAGATAACATTTCAATAAATATGACAGGAGAAGGTGAAGTTAGGTGAGGATACAGAGTGATAAAGTCAACATAGAGAGGAGGTCGGGGTGGATGGATGGATCAGCAAATATTAGCATGTGATGCTTTTTGTTTTGAGGCATGAACGTGATCATTTCCTTAAAGAAGAGGCAGGTCTGAGCCTTGAACCTGAGGACACTTCCCAATGTGCATGAGGCTCAAGTTCACTGGTGAATGAGCCTCCAAGTTACCTGTAAATCAGTGGAGACCAGACCTGTCAATCAAACTGACATATACCCTGAATATTTATCTTTTAAAGCCAAATATCTATTAAATTATCAAATGAATTTCACATGCACCACCAGATCACTAATCGGTTTTTATACCTCAACATATAACCTGTTTAGTTTTGGATTTGCTGGATTAATTGAAACAGAAAGTTACAGTGTTACTTTGCCTCTGAGCTCATATCAATTTCTCCCATCACTTCTTTTGATGTGTGAGAGTTCAAAGTTCAGAGGATGATCATGCTGGCAGCACATCTCCAGGCAGGTTTAAACAAAGGCGTTCAGCAGTGTTGGAGGGGTTGCTCTGGTGGCGGCCATGCTGAAAGTTCTCCCAGGAATATTAGTCACATCTTCAGCTTAGTCACAGTCGCTCATCATCGCATGCCGTCGTCTCCATGTTCGAGGAATCACTCAGCTGTTGTAGACAAACCCTGTGACCTGTGTGGGCACCTCAGCTGCTATGTAAATATGCTACAGTAGGTTATATACGAAGAACTGAAACGTATTGATTCTGGATTTTCCCTGAGCTCCGCCGCCTCAGCCACTCACTGATATTGAACCTCTCACTTCCTTTTTGAAGACGCTTTGTTTACCAGCCAACATGCTATTTTTACAGGAGGCCTCTGCGCACGCACACACTCGGTTTACCGTCGAAAAGGATGTATCTCCTCTGCAGCACGTGTCTTGTTTGGAACAACATATCGGTGATACTTTGCATCTGACATGTATGTACCACTGAGCAGCTATAGCTATAAAAACAAGTGTGACCTGACCTTACACCACCTCCGTCTGCAGCTTTAACAGGATTAGCAACAATTTTTGAGTCCACCTTTTTAAATGAGTTGTTCAGAGTAGGAGGATTTGTGAGGACTGGAGATTGCTGGTGTTTTCAGTCGCTAACAATAAACCACATTGTGACATTTTCTGTGTTAAAAACAGAAGATTTTGCGCATGGGTGTGGAGGATTTGGAGTGATGACATGTTGCGTAGTTACTAAAGTCATTTTTCTTTTTACAGTGAGTAATTCAGGACATGTCTCAAATTACATGTCATTCACAAAAACTGGTGGAGTTTTGAAATCAGTACCTGGATAAAATGTAATTCAACTCTCATACAGCTTTTGTAGCATGTATAAAAGTTGCAGCTATACTTGGAGTCATGTCAGTTTTTAATGTGTAAACAGGCTGCTCACTTCTCTGAACAACAGGACACTTGTTGTGTCTCATCTGCAGTCATCACGAGTCGCCCTGCAGCACTGTGAAAACACGCTGACGCTGCACACCAGCCCAAAATGTGATTTTTATTTTATTTTATTTGTTTTTAGGGTTACATTTGGTGCAAAAAGATCAAATGCCCTTTTCTGACATATTGAATTATTTGCAGTTTTGTACTGTTCTGACTGTTGTAATGTGACGTTGCAGATTCAGGACAGTGACCTCCAGGCAGAACTGTTGTTTTATTACCTAACTGTGGGTGTAGAGCAGCGTGAGAAGGAGAAACAAAGGGAGACAGGAAGCATGAGACAGAAAAGGAAAGAAAGAAAGAAGAACTTGATAAGTCTGGTGCCATCTCTTTATAAAATCTGTATCAGAAGATAAGAGAATTAAATGGAGGCAGTGGAAACAACTCCTGACAATAAGTTGTATAAAATATTTATAGGCAAATAAATTCTGTAAGAAAAGTGCAAATAGTTTTTTTAAATGTATATTGTTTTATTTATTATTTTTAAGACACAGATGCTCCAGCAGAAATATCTTCACTATAAAGTTCAAGTTCAAGCTGGAGACAAAAGAAGGAAGAGGTACAAAAGGATTTCAGTAACAGCAAAAATACATTGAAATAAATCCTTTAAAAATAAGAGAGTAGAAATGAGAGATTAAAAGTTGACCTCCCACATTAGCTCTTCTTTCACCTTCCCTCTGTCTCACACACAAACAGTCAAACTGCTGCCCACACAAAGTCTCTTTGCATCTGTCTGCCATGTGTGGGACGACTTTTCAGACATCGTCTCGTGTGTCAAACAAGACACTGACACACGTGAATGTGAGGAAGAAACACTTTTTCTTTTCTTTTTTTTTAATTAGTAGATTGTTGAAGTTCCCATGGTCTTCAAGCATGTGCGGAAATTAGGGAAGGGTTCAAGTTTGTGTTTTAAAGTTATTTCAAACCTTTACATTTTATATTAGAAGTTTTTACCTCTGCACTGTTTTTTGGTTTTTTTTTTTTAATAGATCTCACAAATGCATTGACAGATCTTGGAGAAAATCATGCAGATATGAGTTTGTGTAGTTGTCAAGGACATTTTTTCATTGTTATGAAGTGTCATTTTTTGCTATGTACTACCTGAATGGAAACGCCACACTATCTAAATTTTCTGTAACATTTATCATGACTCGATACGAAGATGCTTTGAAACACATATGTTTGATTTAATTGTGAAACGAGGTGTAGTCATCCAGCGTCTTTCAGTGGTTAACATGTGAGAGACGACTGATTCCAGCAATGAGGGCATCCTGGCAGCACTACAGAAAAACAAACAAAAAAAAATGTTGTGCAGGAGTGGAAACGGGGACAATATCTATGAGAAATCTTTAATTTCTCACCTACAGAGCGGTTATTTAGCAGCGGTTCTCAGGTAGATAAGTCATGTGCTCGCGGATGAAAAATGCAGCAACTTTTTCCGCACGGAAACTGGTGCTTCTCAACAAGATGTGTGTGTGTGTGTGTGTGTATATCCACACACAACCTTTGCACCATTCATACAGAGCATTTATGAGTCAGCTGAAAGGAGTGTGATATCATATTTCACCCAAGAAAATGATAACATCACAGAGAGAATTTGGGCATCATTTTATTTGAAGCCTGTAAATCTCCGTGGAGACCAAATCACATCTTTCACTCAATCAATAATTAGTAACCAGAGATCAAGCAGTTGTTCATCACCAATGGTGTTACTACAGGATATTACTAAAGTTATACTTAGGTCTGAACAGACCTGGTTTGTATCCAGACAGGATATAAATGACAGGTGCATATTTTCATTGGTAAACAATTACAGGTGTTTGTACTGGAGACTTAGTATTTCGAACACCATGTGACTGAATCCTCACTCCAATGACGCCTGCAGCTGCCTTTAACTTTGCACTTACTGTATGATATGTACTGTATGATATGTACTGACCTCTGTGTGTGAAAACCCTCAGACGATGTATTTGTTGTTTTGAAAGACGTGTGTTTCCAGGACTCTATTCTCTGTGAGCTGATTATTAAAGTGGGGATTTTTTTCATCATTCGTTGCAGGGCTCAGGCGCAGGATTGAGAAACAGTTTCACCGCAGGACCGATCAGGCTGGTTTCCACCACATCCACCCATCCTGACAAGTGGTGGGGAAACCACCTCAGCGCTTCTGGTAGGAGTTTACACACTTCACCTACTGTACTGGCAGTCTGCTCGGTGCCTCGCTGAGGAAATGTTGATAATCATGAACTTAGGTGAAGTCATAGTAATTTGGAATTAAAAGGGTTTAAAATAATGATACTGTTTCAGCGGTAGACACATTGAAAAAATGTTATTCCTCAAGCTGTCGGTCAGTATTCGTCTTCATCAAAGTCTTCTGTATTAACCAGTGCAACAACAGAGGGCCCATATTTCCACTCCAGACCAGCCAATAGAATCACAGCATGGACACTAACTCCTGCAAGTCGAGTTTTATCTGACATTTGTGTCAACGTAGCTTCATCTTTCAGCGTTATGTGCAATATGAAAGCTGAAATGTACGAGAAACTATAAGATAAAAAACTGTTCCTAAAAGGTGGATGAAGCAGCTGGGTCTCAAACATGAGGGCAATGTGGCCACTAGATGCTTCTTCAATTCAGAAATCATCATTTTCAATCATAAAATACTCATCCTAACCCTAACAAGTCATTCTGATGTCATTAGCTAAAGTTAATTCATCTTATTAGTGATCTGATGGTCCATCCAAGAAAAAAAATCATCATTAGGTAGATATTGGGATTAAAAAGAGGAAGGTCTGATCTCCAATGAGACCAAATATGAACTTGAGTCTCACGAGATCTGGATTTCAAAATAAAAGTCCACCAACAAATGGAGATAATTCGTCCATTTTATTTACATCGTCTAAATCCAACAATCCAAACTGCAAACGTCTGTCCCTCTCCTCCAGAGTCTGCTGTTTACATTTTAGTTTCTTCGCTAACACCAGTAACAAACAGTAAGTGCAACGGCAGCAGCTTCAGATTAATTAGCTAAAGTGGAGTCTATTCATTTGTCAAAGTCCTGATGATCAATATCCTGAATGTCGTGGCATCAGATGGTGTAAAAAGGCCTCACTGGAAGCCCATACGTTACAGTGTGTGTACATATGTTACAGTGTGTGAATGTGTGTTTATACAGTCACAGCCAGGCTGCCACACTGCACATAAAACAACTAATAACTGCTGCTGACGGTGCATTTAGACAAACTCCAGCTGAAGGTGGAGTGACGGTAAGAAAACTTTAATCAAGGTTACGTATAAATCCTCCTTGTTATGAGGTTGTTAGATGGAGAGTCAGGAGAGCTCTCGTAAACCTGATTATAAAACTGAGCCGGGCTGGTAACCTGTGTGCCGTGGCTCCGTGGTGAACTGTTGGCTTTGGACCTGCTGTTTGGCTCGGGTGTGGAGTTTTGCGGTGCTGTGCTGTGTGGGTTTTCTTTGGCTTCCCTCCTGCAGCCCACGTTAGGTTAATTGGTGCCTGCTGGAGGAGCTGATGTTGTTGTGTTTCAGATACACGGAGTCCTCACAGGGAGCAGGCAGGATTAAATTACGTGAAGTGTTGAAACTCCAAACTGTCCCCATTCAGCTTCAAAGTGGTGATGGTGGACTGTTACCGGCAGAAACCATGGAGCCAGATATTGAGGGTTGTCCTGTCCCTCCAGACAACAGTGGCCAGAAAACCAAACTCTATTGAGTTCACTTCCCAGTCTGTCAGATAACCAGTGATGGGACTAACGGCGGTATGATTTTCAGTAATGGGTAATCTAACTCATAACTATTTCCATCGTTACCGTTATGACAATTAAATGGGGGCGGGGACTAAAGCTACTCACTGATGCTCTTGTTGTCCAACTTTTCTCTCAGCCACAGGAGATGCTAAACTGTTATTTTTTTTCCTTTGGTGGCAACCGCACAAGTGATGAGCTGATTGGCTCAGTAAGCTTTCACAGTATCACAATAAACCAATCAGAGGCAGTGTTCAGTTTCCAGACAAACCACAAGCTGCAGCCATGGCGAGTCTGGAGGGAAAGTTGGTGTTTTCAAGGTGGAAGTACAGACACGACTTTATTCTCCTTGATGTAAATTCAAGAATGTAAAATGTACATTAACATGTTTGTCCAGATTCATTGTGAGCAAATCTAATCTACTGATAATCTAGTGGACAAAACATTATTGTTGATGATGATAGCAGGCCAGGTGTGGCTACGGTGAGATGAAGAAAATACTTGAAGAACAGTGTGGCTGCCAGTTGTTGAAGTGCAATAAATATTAGAAGTTGTGTACAATTCAACCCAATGCAACTGACTTGTGAAACCTGCTCAGAAAAAAAAAATTCTTAGACATATTTAAACTTTTTTTTTTAATAAAAGTAGCCTAGCAGTGGTAACTAGTTACTTTTATAGTGGAACAATTCAGTCGCTAACTTTTTACTCTTTACTATTTGAGAGAAGTAACTATAACTAATTACTTTTTAAAAGTAGCACGTCCAACACTGCAGATAACCGACCTCAAATCATAACCAGAGCTACAAATTAGAACTAAGTAGATACAAAAATACAAAGGAAATAACTGAAGACGATTGGTCGATTAGATTAGACACAGTCGGCGTGCACTGAGATTTGTAAGTGGCTGTAATATCCGGACACTGAGAGGAGGCTTGGTGTCAACATTGTTGCCATACAAGGATAAGTCTTTAACAGGTAGTTGCTTTGGAGAAGTTCCTTCCCGAGATAGTAAATCTCTGTTTGGATCAGTGTGACCTGACAGACAGAGACTCCTCAGACACACTGCAGAGACCTGTCCCCGCGGCCCGCTCTTAATTGGTTTTGGTTTTGCTCCTTTACACTGCGAAGTCTAAATTAAATGCAGACCTGTGAAACTTGAGCCTGACAGCAGCATGATTTAATGAGCTGACTCTCCTCAGTGTGGGTGCGTGACAGCAAGTGCAGCAGAACTGTTTCCATTCATCTTCAAACACACACATGGTCACACACTCGGTTGTGTTTCCATCCGTTCAGTTGAATTATATTAACTTTCTGGAGACTGTAAAATCTTCACCCTGAAATGAATCGAGTCAGATTTTGGGGGTTTGTTTTGTTCTCATAGGGGCAGGTGGGTCCCCGCAATGTGATTGTGAAAACAGATTGATGTTCCCACAATGTGAGTAGTACACACAGTAACACACACACACACACTAAGCAAAAGAGCCTCTGTTCCTTGGCTTGTTTTGACAGCTGTGTGAGTGTGTATGTGTGTACATGCATGAGCAGATCACAATTAGTGGTAAATGTCCCGGCTCCCCCCGTTCGGCTCTTGGGCTCAGCCATTTTATCTCCACATCCATCTCTCCAGTCAGCAGCTCTGTCTTCTGGTGAGATGTAGAAGAAAGTGCAGATTAGAGGAGTCCAGTGGAAAGGAAATCAATCACTGTGACTCGTATCTGCACATCTGCAGGCAGGCGAGGAGGAGCCATGCTAAAGCTCTCAGATTTTTGTTCACCAGAAAAAAATATGAATTGGTAAGAAATTGAAACTTGAAGCATCAAAACCTGACAGATAGATAGATATATATAGATAGTTAGTTTATTGTCCTCGGAGGGAAATTCATTTTCACAGTTGTACAGACACACATACAATTTACAAGACAGAGTACAAGAGTCAATACAGGGCATGATTTACAGCGTATTCAGGGTGGTGATGGCTTGTAGGAATGAGACTGATACACTAACTACATGTAATCTGTGTAGCACCTTTTGTTTTCCATGTGCAAAATGCAAAATTAGGACAATGAGAGTCAGTGATGTCAGTATGCACAGGTGCACAGAGCGTTTACAGGAAACATAAATATTTTGAAACTCCAATCACCGTATTTTCTGGACTATAAGCCGCTACTTTTTTCTGACGTGAACACCGGTGTGGCTCATGTATCAGCAGCACGTTGGCTTTTTACAAGCTAGCAAGCTCCATGCCGCCGATACATTTAGCCTCGTCACATCAGACCCGGTCAGAGTGGACCACATGAAACTGTTTGAATACATTCAATAGCGGCTTATAGACAGGTGCACTCAATGGCCCGGAAAATACGGTACTCCATATTTTCTAGTGTATCTGGGCTAAAATGACAAGCTACAAATGTTCCCATTTAATGTTCCCGTTTTCTCCTCTTTAATAATTTGTGTCAACTTTTTAATAACTTTTAACCAAAAAAACAATATCTTATGTTTTGTGTACAGAATTTTAAGAAAGTTGACAAAAGGTTTATCGCACATGAATCAACACTTCAGAAATATATCTGAGACATTATCTTGTTTTATACCCTAATTCTATTCTTAGTATTTTTGAGCAAGAATGTACAAAATCCTCTTTAAATCGCAAACAAAATCCTAAAATATGTGAATAAATGCCTACGTGTACATGGCCAGTGTCTTTGTTAACAACCATTTTGGATTTTGACACAAATTCTGAGGATATATTTAAATTTAAGTCCAATGATTGTATCTCCTAAGATACAGAAACCATTTGAGGGTTAAAATAAACTTGTATGAGTAAGAAATATGCCCAAAACATTTTAAAAAATTAAGATTTTTATTCCAAAAAAGCACTTCAGAGCTACAAGGCAACAGCAGAGCAATTATGTAATATCTTTTCTAACAATATAGAGTCGAGCCTACCATGAAGAAGTGTATGTGTTGTAATTCAAACATGCAAACATTGATCTTTCTCAGATTCAGATAGTGTTAAATGTCATGTGTGGTTTCTCTGTGGAGCTGTAGGCGGCTTTCTCAAGATGTCAAGTGTTCAAGAATTATTAATAATATTAAATTAGTCTTAAAACCTCTTAATTCACCTTGTAGATTTTTTTTTATGTTGTATTTAAGATTATCAGAAAAAGTTCATAATGAGTCACTACATTACAGTTTCACCTGCCAGTAATTAGACTATATGGGAAGTTAAGTAATAAAAGCTTGTCTTAATAATTACCAGTGGTGTTGTAAAACCTTATAAGAAATTTATTAGCGAGTCAGACGCAACGTGACGTGATTTAAAAAGAGGATTGTCAGGACGAGGACTGATCTGCTACACCAGTCCCCCGTCTTCACCTTTGATCTCCAGCCAATACATACAGCGCGTGCTAAGTACTCTTAAACCTGCTTATCGCTGATGCAGGTTTCCACTTCATCAAAAGTGACAAGAAGACAAAACATCCTCTCATCCATCTAACCGGTTCAGCTCCTTTCACCAGTAATGAATAGGCTGAGTTAGTCGAGAAATCCCGTGGCATAACCCCCTGATCTCTAACCAGTGTGCAATTTGTATGAACGCTCACTGGCTGCACATAATGAATGGGTGGCGATGGTCACACAGGAGCCTCAGCTGCACAGATATTGTAACAGGACAGAGCAGGGAACAGTGGTTGAAGAAGGGATCTCACATGTTTGGCTAAAATAACACAAATTTTCAATTAGAATAAATAATAAACAATTCTAATTTATTTCTGTTATTGATTATTTATGAGGTAGTGTAATATGTACTGTACAGACACAGATTTAAGAAGTTGTTTATGTATCTAAACTTAATCAATTAAAAGGATCTCGTCACTTTCTTTTTGATAAATGTGCTTCACAGTGTTGGAGGCGGCTAAATGCAGATCCACTTTATCAAAGAGGGAAGACAAAGCACCGAGTCATCGATCAGACTGGTTCATCTGGTCCTGTCCCTTCAGTAAATTATTCATCACAGTTATACGTCCTTGTCCTGAGAGGAAAAGAGACGAGTGCAGCGAATGGACGTCCCTGTTTTATCCTCAGAGTTGTGCACATTTTAGGAGAACCAGTAGCTATTCCAGAAATCAATTTTAAACCTTAAAAATCTGTCTTCACCCAGAAACACCTTCGCTGACAGTAATATTGAACCTTTCCACTGAAATCGACAACGTTCAGGAAGCTACCGGTGAACTGAAAGATCTTCTCACGCCGATATTGAGCCTGAAAGTAAGTGGTGCTGCCCACTTAAAAAGGGCAACTGGCTGATCCATCTTCTCAGCTCTCGACACCGTGATTAACAGCATCACCGGAGCTGAGAAATTTGTCCAGCCGTCTGGCCTGTGGTCGCTGTAATGGCCACAGTGTAAGGAGAGAGGCTGGGTTATAAATGGAAGACTGTAATTTATCTTGTTACACTCCTTACACAGTCTTTAATCTCAGTGTCTACCTGTGATACTTTAAGATGGCTAAAGACATTCATCCTGTGGTGAAGACGCCGTCAGATAGAGGATAACTGGACACATTTGTCTTAATGATGGTGGTACAGTAGGTGTGTGTATTTGATTCAGACATCCCCGGAGACGGAGCTCTCTCATCAGACTACACAATATGTTTGTGTATATATGAGGATCTTATGAAGAAAAACTATTTCAAATGTCTGTGAAACGCTGAATCAACATGTTTCAAGTGTCAGCATCAAAGAACACAAATGATTCAAATGATGAAAATGTATCAAATTTGTAACAATTATTGCGCTCTCATCTCACAGCAAAGAGGTCTGGGTTTGACTCTCAGCTGAGGCCTTTCTGTGTGTTCGTACTCGTCTTCTCCTGCTTGTCTGGGTCATGGGGGCAGCAGCCTCAGCAGAGTTTCCTGTGTGGAGTTTACATATCCACCTGCATCTCGGGGTTTGCATCTTTCTACTACAGTCTAGAGATGTTGCTTGTTAGGTTCATTGATTAGTCTAAATTGACCAGAGGTGTGAGTGTGAGCATGCATGGTTGGTTTCTGTGTGTTAGCCCTGCAATAGATAAAGGCGAAAGGCGGATTACACCCTGGGCCGGTCGCCCATTGCCAGCAGGGATAGGCTTCAGGCCCCTGCGACCTGATTGGATAAGCAGGTATTGAGGATGTATGGATGGGTTTATAGTCTCAACACTCAGTCTCAAGAAGTTTTTCACCTGTTTTGCATAATAGTGGCAGTGTCCACAATTACACAAACACCATTGAAGTGTAACTGAGGATGCACCAGTCAGGCTGGGAGTTGTTAAATTATATATTAATTGAATTAAACAGAGAGACAGTTGTATAGTTTGTAAAGTAGATAAACAATGGATGGTGTTTCCTCTTCCTTGTTGTGAGTGCCAAGCCATCGCTTTTAGCATCATGTAAGTCTAGACTCTGTTGAACTGTTGGGGGGTTGAAGGAGGGGAAGGGAGTGGGGGGTTGTGAGTGAGTGTATGTGTGCGTGTGTGTGTGTGTTACACCGCATGATGATTGTTTTTAAATGTAAAGCACTTTGCATTGCATTTTTCCATACTGTATGAAAACTTTTATTTATTTTTAGAAATAAAGTTTAATTGATTTAATGCCAGCTAGCTCATTAACACTGCTAGCTTTGAAGGCAGGTGTTCAGAAATGGTTACAAATATAAAAATCTCCCAGACAATAATCCATTAGTTAAGTAAAGGACATGTAACGGCTACATTGTTCACTCTAAATAATTCAAACAGCAGATATACAAATTATGAGCCGTAATTACCAGCATATTGTCTGAAATCAGATGTTAAATATGTAGCTTAGATGCTCACAGGAAAGCAGCAGTACACACGTGTGGTCACCAGTTTGTGTATCTCTTTTCTTTAGATGATTTTTAGAGACTGTTCAAAAACAAACACCTCACATGATGAGGGATATTTTGTTACCAGTGTAGTGCCAATAGAAAACACGTGTTTTTCATCCAAAGCGTCTCTCTCGTATTGTCCCACACCACACTACAGAGAAAGTAAGCTGAACATCATCTGCCAAAAGCCTCAAGAGTAGATGTCTGCGAACGGCTTTCATCTTTTCCAGTGGTGCACAAAGCTCTGGGGAGGAGGTCCTATTGTCTGTTGTGTAGCCAGAACTGTACAGCAGTTTTTTTTTTTCCTCTTCCCTACCAGCCCGGCAAAGCCTCAAATTACTTTACTTTAGACTAAGCTGTTTAGACTAAGCAGAGGGGGTCTATCATGACTAAGCAAAACGTGGTCACATCAAAGTGACCCTAATTATTAGCCTTTAAAGTGAATCTGACATTGAAAATGATGGTAAATTAGGGAGTCTGGATGGACTGTTTTAGATAAATAAACATCTACTTCACACAATGCCGATTAAGCATATCAACAACTAATTTGGTAAATCACAGAGATTTTAATGGTGATAGATTTTACTTAAAACCAGCAAAGTTTGGTCTGATGGAGCCGGAGAGGAAAGCATGTAGGATTTTATTTTCTTGTATAAAGATTAAATTATGTCGTAAATATGCTGCAATAATGATGCTTACTGTGCACAGTAAACCCCTAAAAAACTCTAGCACTTACTTACAGTGTACTATAAATATTATAATACACCAATGAACTGTGTAGATGTTATAAGTATCGAGGGGAGAAGTTTATTGCTTCTTGTACACTTCAAATTTCACTATACACATCTGGATGAATACATCTGTAATGTGCTGAAGGGCAGATACAGCTCGTAAGTAGCCTCAGATATAATGATGACGAAAATAAAATCTCTTTGTAGAAGGATTTCATTTTGATAAAATAAAAATAAAACCAAGACAGGTATGCTACATATAACCACTGACACTAGCTAGTTTGTTTTTTATATATATATGTAAATAAATGCAACAGCTCATTGTTGTATTATTAAAGAAAAGTAAGTGTAAATATGCCAGTCAGCCGTCTGTCCCTCACCAGATGGTAAAAAAACAATTTCCTCTGTCTTATATCTACACAATATAGTACAGTACACATCCTCTAATGGATAATATAATAATATGATACAAAGTAATTTTGATAAATGGACAGAAATAAACAAAGGAATAGCAGGTAATAGGGGATTTTTTTTAATGCTTTGTTGTTTTTAAACATAACTTATTGTTGAGTTTTCTTCTGAGACCAAAATGTTGAAGGAAAAAGAAACAACACTTTGGTTTAATAAGAGCGGGAAAATCATCTCTGGATTGTGACTTAGTGCGTATTTTTAGTCAAAATCACAGCCCGATGTTTCCTTTGTTTTCGTCAATGCGGCCTTCGTGTGTGTGTGTGTGTGTGTGTGTGTGTGTGTGTGTGTGTGTGCTGTGCGCAGCGTCTTTCTAGTTGCCAGAACACTTGGCCTCGTTCTCAAAGCGAGCCACCATATGTTGATTGGTGTTGAGGATGCAAAGAGAGAAAAGACATC
>OOFC01017987.1:26272-37104 GCA_900323345.1 Pseudochromis fuscus
AAGAAACAACACTTTGGTTTAATAAGAGCGGGAAAATCATCTCTGGATTGTGACTTAGTGCGTATTTTTAGTCAAAATCACAGCCCGATGTTTCCTTTGTTTTCGTCAATGCGGCCTTCGTGTGTGTGTGTGTGTGTGTGCTGTGCGTCATGTCAACAGTCTGATCCAGAGGGCCTGAACGTCTGGAAGGAAAGCAGGAAACTGCGCTGGCGTTTAACATTGTGCGCAGATATTTATGTATATTTATAAACACAAGGTTGTAGTAGAGAAATAACATATCTGTGTTTGCCCAGTTGCTTTTTGTCTAGACTTGTATTTATGTCTGTAAAGGTAGTAATTATGTACTGTAAGGGCACGGAAATGTGTGTGTCTGTGTGTTTATCATAATTACAAAAAGTTTAGTTTTCTAAAGTTTGGCCACTTCATGGGAGATGTGCAGCAGAGACTCTAAAGATTGATTTGTACGTAGCATAGATGTTTATTTGCACCATATTTGTACAAGTACATTGGAAATTTGTGTCCTAACAACATAAAATCTAGAAAATACACACTTTCACTGTGTGTATATATGTGACTCTGGGCAATAATTTTCAGATATTATTTGTCCCACTCTATTCTTGCACTGTTTTTATAATCGAAAAAAAAACATTTGACATTTAGAAATATGTGGATGTAATAATAATATGGACACTTTGTATTAATTCAGATTTCAGAGAATAAAAAATCCCCAATGTGTTAATTAATCATTAGGATCATAAGCAGCTTGAGGTAAATGGAGTTCATGCACTGCTGCTGACACTCTTAAAATACACAAACTAATCTGAAGTCTGTTATACCTTTGCCTACACTGATTGTTTTTTTGAAAAGTGCTAAAGTGCTACTGTTTAACCACAAGAGGGCAACAGTGTTCATACTATAGCTG
Source organism: Pseudochromis fuscus (assembly GCA_900323345.1). Classification (NCBI taxonomy): domain Eukaryota; kingdom Metazoa; phylum Chordata; class Actinopteri; family Pseudochromidae; genus Pseudochromis; species Pseudochromis fuscus. The sequence continues at coordinate 27,195 of OOFC01017987.1, forward strand.
CAGCACAGCTGGATTATACCTTGCTGGAGGTTTGTGCTTTCTAAGTGTTTTCCTTTGGAGTCCAGAAAAAAACAAAAAAAACAATGGGAATTACAACAAACAATCATTGTTTTATATATTAAAGAAACTTCCTGATAATGTTTTTATATTTAATTTGAAGAAATGTGTGTTTCTGTTCAGATTTATCATCTTAAAAATGTAATTTAGATGTTTTTTTCCTCATGGCACCCCTTTTGTCGTTAAGCCCTGATTACATCCGCAGATAATCCTTTTAATGACCTCATATGACTTTCACCAGATAGTGTTTATCAGCCTGAGAAAAACTGAGGCTTTGCAAAAAAAAACAAAAAATCCTGATACTTCTCATTAAGGCTGTCTGTTTTAATGCAGTCAGTATGTGGTAATAAGTATCAGATGAGTGTGTTGGCATGTTGTCTGCTCTGTATGCAGGGTTCACCTTTAGTCAGGACATAATTAAAGAAAATCTCCTAAAAACTTGGAGCCGATGAACATGTGGCTGAAAATGTGTAAAACAAATCCTGTGCTAAAAATTTTGACCCGTAAGCTGCCTGAGCGTTAGCACTTAATACCCAGTCATTAACTGCACTTTGTGCCTTGTTTTGTTTTCAAGTTTTACTATTAAATATTGGCCATTAAATAATATTAAACATTTCCTTTTTGTGGAAGGTGCAGCTGTGAAAAGGCACATTTTTATTTGTGGCTATAAAAGTGGATTGTGTTGCATTTCAACCAGCTGTAGTTTGTGTATGGCAGCTCTAAGATGCACATAATGATGTCCTGTGGTTCCTCAAGTGAGGTGAGGACTAGAGAGACCTTCAGGGGTCAGGAGCTGAAAAGTATAGGAACACCTGTAACACCTGAGGTTCATTTAAATGTTGCGTTTCCCCCACATTCATGTTAATTTTCCATGTTTTACGTCCTTTCCTGCATCTGAAAAATGTGTTTTTCTGTCTTCCAGTTGAGATGTTGCTGAGTCAGTTCGGGGTCATGACATCATCATCATGAGATGGGGAGGCTGGCGACCGCAGGCAGCGACAGAAGAGGTGGTGCTGGGTGTCGTGGTTTGCAGCTGCCGGTTCTTGGCAAAATAAATTTTGCTGTGGGAGCACCTCAGGGAATAAATGTTGAAAGGAGGAACAAATTCAAGAGGTTTGAAGAGGCAGTAAGTAAGATTTTTATTGTTGCGTTGCACCAGATGACCATAAAACACCTGCAGGAGGTTGATAGTGCTGTTAGTTTTCCAGGTGCTGAGGTTTTTTCGGCCGGCCAAACATCCATCCGGCTTGTGGGTTGTTTTGTAGAAACTTCTCCACACCCAGTGATGTCATGTTGGTGCTGTTGAAACCCTGGCAGGCTGTGAACACAGCTAGTAAAACACAAGTGAAAGATTAGCTGGTGGAGTGTGACTAATCACCAGTGGATATAATGAGGGTGTTTTATTCAGTGTAGCAGAACTTTTTACGGTTGATACACAGCAAACCAGTTACACCATTAAAGTGCTCTGAAATATAAAGTGTAAAACCATAAAATAGTGCTGTTAATACTACTGATATTTTTTATACTACATTATGAAAAGACAAGTAGACAAAATCATTAAGATTCAATAGAACAGTTTATAATGTTATAACTGAATTTAAAATGGCCATAAAACCTTTTAAAGAGAAACATGTTTTGAGAAGTTTTCCATTCAGATTAAACCAAAAATTACATTTTAAAAACATTTTTTTTAAATATTTACCAGTATACAAACACTTAATGCTGAAGGCTTAAAAACAAGTGCAGATAAAATCACCTTACAAAGAAACCTTTACATTTTTTGGCTTCTTATGTGTCATCAACTGTATAATTTTTAGTCTGTTCTGGCCTCCTGCAGGTTTTACACTGTTACATTGATGAAAAAGGATGTAATACATATGTGGTCAAGGCATTTTCAAAAATACACAGAAAATGAGTAATTAAATTAATAAACTTCTGCTGCAGGGAGGATGTGTCACTGATCTGAATGAATTTATTATTCCTCTGTGAGCTGTTTGTGCACCTTGTCCATATCCTGATAATAACATTAAAGCAAATAATCAACTTAAAATTGATCCTAAAATTTTTTATATAAGTATAGTTTATAAATATAGCATTGTACAATATCTCTAGACTCTCACTCTGGTCATTTTCACTGTGACATGCAGAACAAAGATCAGTTAAGAGGCTAAAAGTAGTTTTTAAATTACCGTTTGTTTTTTTTGTCCATTAAAATATCTCCTAGTTTCCTATTACAACAGCCATCACCTACAGGGGAGTAGTACAGCTATTAGTCTATAGGTTAAAACAAAACACTAAGAAATTCATAGATTAAAGTACTTGGCTAAATAAAATTTGAGGAAAAGAAAAAACATGAAACATAGCAGGAGTTTTCTTACCACATCTGTTTTGCAAGGTTGGATCCTCCTCACTGCACTGCACAGCTCGCCTTGTATTGTTCCAGCAGTGCAGACCTAATTAAATGAGAAGATATGTTACTGTCAATTGGGCCTAATCAGAAGAAAACATATAGGCTGAGCTGATACTTTCTATAAATTATAGCACAACAACAGACAAATTAAATGGGTTTTGTGGTCCAGCAGGAGACAATGTAACAGGTCATTAGAATGATCAGTTCTGGAGGTGTAGACCCTCTGAGCGCCACCAGTACAACACGGCCTCCCCTCCAACGTCATGTGTGGTTGATCCAACTTTACAATGTGAAGCAATGTGGTTACTTGGAAGAAAAAAAAAACCTCAAACCAACATCTTCCCCAGTTACTTCACAAGTTGTTTTTCTTGTAAATTTAGGAGTTCTGAATTCCCCCCCTTAATATTGAAGATGCTAAATTTAATTGGTGCAAATCATCACAGGTGTAAAGTAGTAAATGATCTTAAATGATGAATCAATTGCAAATGACTTTTCGGCTGATCACCTAATCAATTAATACATCAAGCTGTAACATTTAAATTTCAGCCTCCTGGCTTTCTAGATGCTGAGGTCAATTTTTCCATAGGCTGGTGATATAATACAACGTGTAATAAAAAATATTCATCCATCATCCAACCATCTTGTTTACTATTCGACTCAATGTTTTGTGCATGTTTGATGGAAAAACAAAATTTTTTAGACAGATTTTCAAGTTTAATTCATTTTCCTGGATTTAACACAGAGGCACTGCAGGACTGCTCTGCTCTTTGTCACAATTGAAAAAACATGTGGGAGCTACAATATGGCTGCTTGTGTGTTTTGGCAGTGGAAGATTTCCACTTCCTGATTAATTTCAGTGACTCTACAGCAAGTGGAGCTAAGAAGTCCTGCTGTGAAAAAATTGATGACAAAAACTCCAAAATCTAATCTACAAAGGTTTAAAAGTTGTTTTCAAATATAAATTGAGAAAATCCCCACAGTAAAGCTGTCGTACAATGGCCTGTAAAACTATGTAAGCTGATCACTAAACTTGAGGCTGAGTCATGCAAACGTGTTTAAAACTATCAGCAGGTCGTCATTTATGGGTTCAATGAATTTCATGACCCTCAGGCTGTTGTCACATTAAAATCACGTTGTTAGTTTTCAGAACGTGTTTGTCATTGACAGCGTGCATCACCCATGAGCAATTTACTTTTCCCTATTGTGGAAACAGTGACTTTCCTTTTGTCCTGAGATGAACCTAAATTTTAATTCTACACAAAAACAAACCAGGTGTGATCCAGGTCCTGCCTGCTGCCTTCACCTGATGTGGATGGTCACTTATTTCCTAGATAACTTTGTAGTAACTGCGAGTTGCAATGTATCAACCACAGGACTGTGTATAGAAATGGAGGAAGCACCTGGATCTCAAAGTGAAGCGCGAAACATGCAGTACCACTGATGGCCACTAGAAAAACTCAACCATGAAATACTGTTAATACATTTTGTGCCCACATGTCATTCTGGTGTCACTAGCTAAAGTCAACTCTTTTGATTACTGATCTGAAAAAACAAAACAAAAACATAAGTAGATATTAGGCTTTAAAAAGAGGAATATTTTAGGGGCATGGCTAGTTTCTATTGAGACCAGACCTGAACTTCAGCCTTGTTACAGCCGAATATGTTACAACAATAATGTTACATTATTGACTAGTTATTACATTTTTTTTTTATATATACATAACAGTTCGGGTCATTGTTGCATATCGGGCTCTAACAAGTCTCATACACATTGGTCAGTGCACCAAGGTTTAAAGGTCGGACCCACCTCCTCCCTTCATATCCAAATATGGTCACTTTTAGCTCCAAAAAACCAACATGGCGACATTCAAATGCCAAACTACTGGCTCCACAAACCACCAGGTGACATTACGTTACCTCCATTCTTTATACAGTCTATGGAATCAAGTCGTTTTTTGTCATAAACTGGTTGTGCCGCTAGCTTGCTATAACATCAGCAGTAACTTGCTAATTAAGCTAACTCTTCAAAACCGTAAACAAACCATTAAATTCTTATGGAGAGAAAAAATCTCCAATAATCAAATGTTTAAATTCCAAACAAAAATCTGCAGGTGTTTCCATGACGACTTTAGTCAGAGCAGCTGTCAAACTGAGCATACTACCTTTTCATAGCATTAAATGCTAACTAATCAAAAACTAACACAAAAAACATTAGCATGTTTGTTACTGCCCTATCTGGTTGTACTTTATTTTATCATTTAAAATATGCTCCAACTAGCTACATTTTCATTAAATAACTACTGCAAATGTCACCTGTGATGGTAGCACCATTTGTCCAGGATAATTTGACTTAATTTGTAGAGAGCTGTCATGTCATCCGGATTTATATAGCTTCATACTTTGCTTTTCAACAATGCATTACAGAAACTTACTGTACACTTTTGAATGTTACATTTAAACCTAAAAAGTAACTTACACCTGTACCTGTGTAGTTCCTTAAAAAAAAACCCACTGTACTCAAGTGCAGTGGAGAAGTTTCAATAAATAGAAGAACTTTATTAATCCCTGAGGGGAAATTCAATTGTAAAGAAGTGAAATAAAATCATAAAAATCAAACTAAAATAGTTTCAGTAACTGTAATAAAGTGTCCACGTGTTGTACAGCGTGGTGGCAGTGGGGATAAAGTATCATTACGTAGGATTCAACACAGGTGGACAACTGCTTGACTCATTGGAGATGAAAGTGAAAATAAAAGAATAAAGTGTAAATTCTCATGTCATATGTAAATCAGTGTTGGACACAAGGGAGAGGACAGGAAAATCCCAAGAGCTCAGCTTTGTTTGAGGATAACTGAAGCAGAGTAGAGTTTAAGAAGAGAGGAAGACGGGCCAGACCATGTGTGTTTTAAACAGAGCGTGTGAACTAGGAAGAGAGGGACAAAGAGCGAACAGGAAAGAGTGCGTGTCAATGAAAACAAGATGGAGTGAGTCAGGGAGGGAGAGACGGGGGGAGGAGGGTGGATGCATTGTGCTGCTGCCTGTAAAGCTCATCCTGCTTCTTGTTAGCAGAAGTGAACCCTGGCTGTAAGAAATGACAATCCACCAATAAAACATCTCAAACTGAGGAAGTTGTGTGTTGCGTTTGTTTGAAGGAGCTGCAGCTAAGGTGTCACACACTTTACTTGATTCATATTTACTGTACGTCTCTCTTTTCTGCCATTAGTCAAGATGTGCTGCTTCCCTTTGCTGTATCTATGATAGAAGAAGAAGTGCTGCCGTGGTTTCCACTGATGCTCATGATTAACCTTTTTTCGACACCTAAGTGATAACGAAAGCACAAAAACTCCGCGCGGTGGTATTTACGACTCATGCTTTGATTGACGTGTGCTCTGAAACCGAGCACAACACATATGACTGTAGCGTCACACAAAAACTGTGCCTGTCTCACACCTTTAGACACTTCAGCTTCCAACTGCACATTTTGAACAGCTACATTTAACTACAAGTGAAAGTGCATCTAAGTAAATTATTTACCGACTGAGTCATAATGGATCAATATCTGAATTTAACAAGATTTGTTGCTGTTCTTTATTTTTAACACTCCCTAGTGTTATTAGTGTGTGATAATCTTCCAAACTGTATTTTCACCATAGGTTTTCTATCCTGGAAGTCTTGTTTATGATATTTTATAATTGGGAATGTGTCACCAGTGACCACACCCAACAAACAGACTTTAATGTTTCCACTAGGGCGGGCGTTTAGCCGTTTAATGCAACTTTAAAGAAACAGTCTGACATTATGAAAAATACTTTTCTGCCTCTTGATAGAGGGAGTTCGTGTCATGAAAAACACAGGGCTGGAGCAGTGACCCAAATGCAGGTTCAGATCAGTAAAACCAGGTTTAATCTGGGCAGAGGTATCCAAACCAACAGGCAAAATGTGAACGAGAACAAAGGGCTGGGATGTGGGCAAAAGCTACAAAACAAGAGTAAATCATGAAAAACTAAATCCAAGAAATCAAGATAATAATCTAAACAAAGTAGAAATACTTGGAGTCAGGACAGTTTGATACCACTCTCATACCATTGACAATTTATTTCAATGGTGAATTTTTCTAAACACACGTCCTGTTTATAAAGCCTTTTGAGGAGAGCCACTGAATAAGTTATTGTGTCTAAATTCTCCCTGTGAATAAGCTGCAGTCCACAGGAGAAGAGCTTCATGAGTAATGTGACCTACAGTGTGTCCAGCTTTAAGTACAATATAAACAAAATGCAGCAAAACTGAAAGGTTAGGGTTCAGTCTTCTTCTCTTGAATCTAAAGCTGTGACTAACATGTTTGCTATAGACTGTTTTTGTTAAATGACCTCTCCGCGAGCTACACGGTGAAGTCCTGCAACACTGGAAAGGGATTAGCCAGGTACTAATCACTGTTGCTGGTCATGTCTGTTTCAAAGCTCTTTAAAGCTGCGGTGAGACCACACAGGGCAGCTGAAAGGTCAGATCAATAAGCAGCTGAGAGGTGTTTGACCTCAGGAGGACAAAGGTCAGTGAGGTCAGAGACATCTGTAACCAACATCTGTCTGCAGCTCATTTCTTTTAACAAGGTGCCGAGTCCTGAACGTGTGCAGCCAGAAGCCAGAGCATCACTGAAATAATGGGATCATGATGGTGTCATTTTAATCTAATGCATGAACCTGAAGGTTTTTTAAACTGCAGCGTGAAGCAGAAACGTGAGGCACAGATGATGCATGAGGAAAAAGACACGAGTGCATCATTGCTCAACATGGTCAGCAGTTAGTGCAACAGCAGTGGTGACACATCCTGGTGAGGCTTAAAGGCTCATTCATGCTCAGTGTTCAATATGTATACAAACAGGACCCTGTGCTAGTGTCAAATCATCTGTTATCACCAGGAAAGTTACTAATGATTCATAATTAATTACAATTATTAGTTACTTCTGTCAAAACGATATTCAATTACTTGTGGATTACTGCATAATAAAAGTAATGACTACTACTTTTGTTATTTCCACTGATGCTTCAATAATAATAATAATAAACTATTTATAGAGCACTTTTCAAATCAAACATTACAAAGTGCTTTACATTAATAAAATACTGTAGTGCGCACAAATACAACAACAACTTGAATTAAAAAAATATTAAAATCAGGAAAGGCTCTCCGATAAAAATGTTTCAAGTAGAGACTTCAACAATATCTGCAAATATTATTGTAGTGTTCTGGCACAGTTAGGACAAGACAGTCAACTTCTAATATGCTAACACAATCTGACCTCATCTCTGGCCATTTAGTAAGGGAATAAACTTATGAGAAATAATTTTAAGGCAAACACACTGAGGTTAGAAAATGTAAAAATTAAGCTGGTTTTACCGTTTGCAGTCATACGCGTCTAAAAGCCACTGAGTTTACAAGCTGATGATGTAACTGAAGTGAAAAGACGAATGACAAGATTTGAGCTGTTATAACATTTTGACAAACTAATGTCCACAGTCTTCGACATTTAGTGTGAATAAGTGTCCATACATCCACCTAAAGATCAGAGAGAAAATATGTTTCTTCCCTGCAGCACTAAGTAGGTTATATCACCCTGTGTGAGAGCATACAGTAAAAAACACAACTGAATTTTAAATTATTCAAAATGGCCTGTGAGTGTTTCTTTTATGAGTGTAGCCTGTGTGAGCTCGAGCACCGAGGCGGCAGCTGAAATACCTCTTCAAAGTAAAAGCTCAGTATTTCACACAGGGTCCAGCAGACAGATCTCACCAGTGTGGACTGAGCCGTGGGTGCAGGTGAGGAGATGCTGCTCAGTAAGGATGAAACTCTCACACTGAAAGTTTGTGACCTTATGCTGAGGTTAGATAAGGTCACAGATGGATATATACACACGGCGGTTGATGAGAGTCTCTGCAGAGGTGAGATTAGGTCAGATAAAGTTCTGAGGACGTGTTTTTAAATCCTGAAGTACTGAAATATTGAACTTAAAGCTTAGAAACAAGAAACTATTTCCATATTTTCCTCACTTTGGATGAGTAAATACGGTTTGTTTACTAAACTTAGAAAAAATGCAGAACCACAGACTTTTATTAATTGTAAAATAGCACGAACCACTTTAAAAAAAAAAGCAATACATAAGAGTTATCAGCAGTTTTTCTACTATGAAAAGGTCAATCCTAAATTTAAATTCTTATTATTTTAGTTACAAAAGTGCATCACATGAAAAGAAGAGTGGATAGCCTCGAGTCAGTCCAGTGCTGTAGGACATCACTAATAACCACAAATGTTATTTAAAGAGTCAACAGCTGGATGCTGTTGTTCAGATGTGCAGGACCGACTCAGCAGGGGTTTGATCTGGTGATGCAACCAGAGACTAGAGTCATCAGATGAGGATAAAAACTAAATGTGGGGTTTAATTTGCTGATTGGATCAGATGGGGCCACACACACAAAATGCACCAGTAACTGTGTGAGTGTCAGCAGCCTCTGAAGCTTTTATCACGTCTTTGACTCTACTGGGAGAAAATGATCAGGAATAACTGGGAATCGCAGCAGAGATTGTGAAAATAATCAGACTTGTCCTGCAGCTGTAAACGATTATTACATTTCTGGTTTTATTACTTTTTTTTTTATAACTATTCATCAACAAATGTATTTTTCTATGGTTTATAGTTTGTGAATTTTCAATTTTGTGCTTTTTTCTTGTATAAGGACTTGAAGTGCAAAAAAAAAAACATCCAATGTACTTGTACTGTACTAAAAGGTGAATAAACATCTATTCTTTACTTTAGTTTTGTTACTCCACAGCAGCAACACTGATGACCTTTTTAGGATATCACACAATTATCTAGATATCACTGATTTTCCACTGTAGCCTCAGTTACTTCTGACTAATTGGTGAATGTTTCCCTTGGTGTCGGTGTCAGGTGCAGCACAGACACATACAGACAGGCAGGTAGATAAAGGTGAGTCACTGAGGTGTTTGACTGCAGACGTCAGAAAATAAAAAGAGAAGAGTAAACAGATATTCATCGAGATGTTTTTGACGCGTCGTCTGGCACCTGGAAGTCTCAGCTTCAGTGTAAATGTTTTTCTTTGCTGTGCTGACTCACACGTACAGTAAACTTTTCACCTTCTCTTATCTTTTTACTGTAATAAACATTTAAAAGACTTAAAAAAAAAAGTTCCTTGCAATTGTTAGGAATCATTGAAAAGGGTTATTTCCTTGAACACGATATCTCTCAACCTGAACGAGTACAGCAGGTATTTAATCAATCAACCAGACTGGAAAACCATACTATGTTTCAATCAATCATACAAAATAGAAACTGATGCCATTTATTTTATTTTGAATAATAATATCATAATCATCAATAATAATAATATTCAAAGGAAAGTTATTCTGTTATTATCTTTATTTTATTATT
>OOFC01017987.1:37384-49611 GCA_900323345.1 Pseudochromis fuscus
CTTATTACTTTAAATTAAATTATTATATTTTATTATTATTATTATTATTATTTTTTTTTTTTTAGAAAATTGCAGATTAAAGCACATTCAGGGAAGTGGTTGCAGAGTATTGTACACTGTTATTTTTATGTCTCTATAGACTCATTGGTGCTGTTATGCTCTAATTTACAGTTTGGATTAGATGGAAGAAAATGTCAATGATAGCTGCATTTTTCAAATATCACCTTGATGGAACAAATAGATTTACTGTCCTTGGCTGCTACAGATACAGTCGAGGGTTTAAGGAATTATGTAACTATGTAATTGACAAGACAGAGCTGCAAGAGGAAGTGGCAGGTGATTGGCAGAATAAATGACACAGAGTCTGAGAATTGCAGGTGTTCATCACACTTTGTAAAACCTAAAATTTCCTTCACATTTTCTTCAAATACAGAATTATAAATAAATGTGAATGATAGGAAGAGCCCTGGTGTACATCAAAGTGCTGACTCAGAAATGATCCACCTTTACCTTCAGTGTTTTATTGATTAACTGCAAACGGTCGTTTTTCTAAATGATCTCAGGATTTTGTCCAATCTTCAGCAACAAAGTATCATTTAATGTTTTACTGTTTGATTGCAGACTGATTCAGCTTTGTGCTCTATATTACAGACAATATGTTTTTGTCTTAATTGTTGTCATTTTTGGATTGTTGATTAAAATCTGATAAGAGCAAAGCCATCCTGTCAGTTCTGTTTTTATCTGGGAGCGAGCCGACTAACAGTCAGCTAACTGTTGGGAGATGCCACACAGTCTAGTCTTGTTTGTCATATTGTAATTAGAGAAGCAGACTCTGCAGTGTTCATCTCAAGGACTTTGTTACATAAAGACACAAAGCAAATAGCCTGATAGATACTTTTGAGCACACTGACGACAACAAACTGAAGGTGAAACAGTCATGGGATCATAAGCTATTAAAAAAAACAAAAAAAAAAACATCTGTTAGTTTATTTTCCTCTTTGTTGGATTTTTTTTAAGGATTACTTTAGTTTGCATTTATTCTTCACAAGATACACACTCCTGAAACACTGCTCTGTGCATGCGTGAGTTCACCGCCTCAGGCCTCTGTGCAGCACTGACTGAGAATACGTCCAGACATGTCTAGGAGCAACTTTACCGCACACACCCAAGCACACACGCACGCACACACACACACACACACACACACACACACACACACACACACGAGTAATCTACATGCAGCTGAGATACACACTTGCACAGTTATGGAGTGTGGTTAGAACGCAGCTGCTCAGCTGGTTTACAGCCCAGATAACACAGTCCTGGGTTCAGCCTCGCTCCGACACCATGGACTCTACAAAATTAATAACCACCAATGACCTCGGTGACTCTAAGGAAAACAAAAGATGCAGCTAATTGCATGTACAAGATGCTCTCCTCACAGATCAGATTAAAAGGATCGTTTCCCATCAATAACATACCATTTACAATAACATCTGAAAACCTGGGAAAATAAAACCAAAACTAACGGTGGTTTGGGTAGATCCAAACTAACTCTGCCACATTTTCCTACCTTGCTTGGTTAAAAAAAAAAAGAAAGAAAAAAAAAGCATATCTGATGAAGACTAAACAAGTGTTCCCACCAAAGGAAGGTCTGTGTGTCTGTGGTGCAGCAAAGATTCAATCTGCACATAATAAATCCTTCCTTGTCAGGAAAAGGATCTGTGTCAGCATCTTTTAATTCATGCAAACCAATAAAAACACAGGTCTTTATACACTGACTGTGTATAGATCTGGATGAAGACATGGACTCTCCTTGGATCGATCAAGTATTCTGATCATTATGATGAGGACATGATGTTCAATGTATCTGGCCACAAATGTTCTGTGACAGTGTGTTCACATGTTGCTTCCTCTTTTCATACAAAACCCACTCAACTAAAGCAACAATTTAACCTGTTAATGGTTTGGTTGAGATGCTCAGTGTTTGGAAAACTTTCAGGTTACAATTTGTGTGATCTGACACCAACAGCATCTCGTCCATTAAAGCCAGACACTGTACAAACCCTGTAATCACCTCAACACTGGTTAAAATGTCTGTTTGAATTTACATCCCTACAAAACTGAAGTGTTTAAAGTAATCAGATGCCAGTGTAGATTTTCTTTTATCATGAATGAAGCACCATGCATCAGTCAGCACGAGGTGGATGTTCAGGTGGACAAAACAAACCACTCAACTTAAGTACTGTTCAGGTCCAATCTGACCCACTTAACATTTGACAGCAGTAAAAATACCTCAAATGTCATTTTATTTTAGCCTGAAATTTGATGCTTTTCCTGAAGTGACCCTAAATACACAGAAATGTAAATAGTTGAAAATGTTATATTTCATACAGGTGCTGCAAATGTTTGTACACTGAGGCTGGTTCAGGTCAAAATTGACTGTTATCTATTAAAATTGATTTTTTTTTTTTGTTGTGGTGTTTGGGACAATCAAGAAAAATGGTGGTTGTACTGATTAATAAAACTGAAACTGTACCTGCACTGACTTTTTTTTTTTCTTTTTTTTCTTTTTTTTTTTTAATAAAGGGACAGTGTCACTGACTGTACACTCTCACTGCTCTCTGAATTGTCCATTTATTAATGTCAGACAAACTATTGATACATTGTAAATCTGAAGTTTAAAAATTAATATAGACACTCATTGTGACCCAAACCATATTGTGAAAGTATAAAATATGAAGAGTATGTCGTGGCACGTTACAAGTTGTAGCTCATTAGTCCTGAATACAAGTACTGAGGGCTGCCAGCGACACATGTAACTCTAGAGAGATCATGTAAAAGGGAAGTGCCAAGAAAAGAAAAAGAGAAACAAAGTTAAAAAGTGGAACATGTTTGTATTTCCATTAACTTTCCTTTCTAATGCTCTTATCCAGACTGAGAGCAGGAAGCAGGTAAGTGACTTAGCTCGATTCAACAGAAGTCTTTTTATTAAATAATGTTGCATTCATGATGCAAAGCTGCAGAATATATTGTGAGGTCTAAAGTTCACCAATAAATGACCTTGTGAACTTCTACTGAAACAAAAGGGAGGCTATTGACAACCGTGTCACATTAGAAGTATTCACAATGCATGGGCAGCATGGGATAGGGTTCATAAGACTGAGCAGCAGACACTCCCTGCCAGGTGATTCACAGTCATATCATCCCCTCTGACCACCGTGGGGCTGTGATGTGTGCGGTTGGATTTCTCCAGAAGCAGATTTGCAGGAGGCAGATGCTCCGTTTATTTTTACAACAACGCCATGAGGATCACTGGCCGTGAGTCAGTGGAGTGAGGCTGAGTGAATCACATTCATGATTAAAAAAAAATTGAAGAAAAAAAGAGAAGGGTGGCAAAGTAAAAGCAAAAGGCAGGAGGAAAATCCCACAGAATTTGAGTTTGTGATATTTCATGCCTGCAGCTCTCTTTAATTTCTCTTTCTGTTTTCCTAAATTCCTTCAAACCACTGCCACTCAGGGAAAAAAAAGAGGCTTGGCTCCCACCACACAGCTGGAAGGAAGCAACACAACAGGGATGTCCTCACACTAATGTTTAAATAATGGCTCCCTCCTCATCTTCATCCCAGAATGTGTTTTTACAGGACTTAATGTGAATTGATTCCAATTGGTGAAACAATGTCATTTCTCCACCATGACTACAGCTATGATACTTGACAGAAAATCAAGTCATTGATTCATTCTGCAAAAATCCAAAATATCATTGACCGATAACATTTTGAACCAAGTACGACAGCTGTTTTAAAAACTGTGGTCACTTAAGGTGCATTTCCACTGTATGGTACCACCTCACCTTTGGGTAAGTTTCCACTGCAAAAAGTACCTGGAACTTGGCGCCTGGTACGACGTTTTTCGTACCTCCTCTCCTGCGGTTTGCAAAAAAGTACCCGGTCTGGTACGAGCAGGTACTAAATTCTTATTGGTCGGCATCGTGACTGTGTCATTGCGTCATCACAGCGCAGCACGGAAACATTTGTACCCTTTAGTCGACAGTCTGCACGGTTATAGTCAGAATAACAACTTTCTACTATGTGTTGAAAACCACTAAGTAGATCCGTTTAGTCTACAATAACAGGCTTTAGTGCAACGTTAATTTTATTTAAAAATGTCAGCTGAAAAAAAACTGACCTCCCGGTCGGTCAAACAGCTGATGGAGGTTGTAGTGAGAGCTCACATCTCCGAAAATGTCAGAGCAAGTTTTTAAACCAGGCTCTAACTTGATAAATTAACAACCTATTTGAAGTTAAAACAACTAATTTCTCACGTGAAATAATCTTCACACTGCTTTCTGTGACACCACAACAGGAGAATTACTTCATCAACTTCCTCCTCCTCCACCTGATGACCGGCTCCACAGAAGAGGGACTGGCAAGGCGAGGCGGTACCATGCAGTGAAAATGCGCCATTAGTGTGTGATAAGGTCAAAGGAGTTTCTTACAGATACTGATGTGTCCTCTGATCAAGTGTAATACTGAATACAATTATTTACATTTAACCAAAATTATAAGCTTTTCCAAACCTTAATCAAACTTTTTTTTTTGCCTAAACAACAGATGAACGCTGTAACCACTTCCTGCTGAATCTGGGGCTGTTTAAATTAAAGACGTCTATAAAAAGGACAAAGGTACAGCACCTGATTTTCATGCATGAGATGCTGCTGGTGTCAAAGCACACAAATTGTAACCACAATCTTTAGTTTCCTGAGCATCTGAACAAAACCCTAAATAGGTTTAATTGTGCTTCATAAGTGGGTTTTGTACTAAAAGAGGGAGCGACATGTGAAAATGCTGTCATGCAACATTTGCAGCCAGAACCAATAAACATTACGTCCTCATTAAAATCATCCTTTATTGATCCCTGAGGGGAAAACTGGGTCAGTCACAGCTGCTCACGATGCAGAAAATAGACAAGAGTCAAGTCGGAAATACAAAATAATGAAATGAAAATATAATGAAATGTCATCAACATAACAGTGAATATTAGTGGTGAGGTCAAACTCAGTGGGATGTTGTAGTGGCAGATAGATTTACAGATGAGTCCTGGTCGACTACTTCTGAAGACGTTCCCTCTCTTTTCACTGTTGATCTTAGCGGTTAGCGTAAAGGACGTAAAGAGGAAGAGTTGGGGTGAAGGACTAACCACTGGCACAGCACATGGCCTCATAGCATGAAAAGGAAAACGGCTGCTGACCAAAGGGAGGTTTGCAATGCCAAAACCAATCCACATGTAAATGTTTCACCTACCCACTCGTTTCCCTTTTTTCTATGGATTCAGGATGAATCATGCATCAGACGCTCACTTTAGGTTTAGTCAGCATGACAGAAAAGCATCTGCTACTTGTGGAGAAACTACGTGCCAGTCGTGACCACTTGTGCTGCGTCGGGTGTGACGGTTAAATTGTTAAAAAATAAGATTTGAGCCCATTTGTTCCACTAATTCAATGGGAATTGGATTGAATGCTGATGTGTGACACGACACACACACAAATGTGACACAATGTGCTATTCTGAAAGTAGCTGAGCAGATAAGATTTGCATCAGTGGTGTGGGGCATACAGTGTGGCAACTGTGAATTTTAAATGTCAAATCTATTTTTGTTACAGTTTGTTATTTTACGCAAAGTTACCTCTGACATATGCATCATGAAAAGAAAAACACTTTTTTTTTTTCCCCCCCATCTTAAAATTTGTGATACAAATGAGTACTGAGGGTGAGAAAAAAAAGCCTTTGCAACTCATGCAGCACATGAAGGATTAATTAAGGGTTAAAGCTGAGAGGCTTGTTTCCGTGGACAGGAACCAGCACAGTGTGGTGAGGCTGGTGTGGACTCTAAAGGGAACGTGTTGTCGTTCTTGTTCCGACACACCGGACATCTGGCGGACATGTTGAAATGTGAAACTGCACAGTCATACTCACACTGTGGTGCATGATATCATCGGGAAGTGTTGCAATTCCCGTCTTGTATTCCTGACTGATAAGTGCTCTCTGTGCAGGTCTTTATTGGCTGAAATAATGCATCTTATTATGCTCTGAGCTTCTACATTACACACTCGCACTGGATAGATGTGTTTGTCTGCAGATTATGTGACAAGTTGTTAAAATAGTTTCACTTTTCTCTGTTTATATGCAGTCAGATTTAGTGCAGTGCATCAGTGTTTTTTCTGTGGAATAACACTACATATTAAATGCTGGTGAACAATCATAAATCAGGATTTAACAAGTCAGTTCTGGGCATTTGGAGAGACTATCGAAGTCAAGTCTGATCTTAAAAACTGCTCATATATGTACACACACACACACACACACACACACACACAAAACCATTTAGGATCCCTGTGGGGCGTAGTTGAAATGGGATATATGAGCAGACAACCACAGAACAAAGGAAGAATGAGCCATAAAACAGCAGAAACAGTAAATCAGTGAAACACCGGACAGTTACTGCCGACAATTTGAAGTAAACCTCCACTCCACTGTGAAAAGAGGAAGAGGGATTTGCTGTCATGTATGATGTTACAGTTGAATAAGATGCACATATAAAAAGTAACATTTGCCTTGTAGTGGACTGTATAAATATTAATAAAATACATCAAAGTGTTTCCAGCTGTGATCTGTGGTGCACTTGTATCGAACTGACTGGTCTTTTAAACTCCTTAAGATGAATCAGATTGCATTAGGCTGTACAGGTGCACATATTAAAAAGCCTACCTGGGTCTGGGGTCTGTAAAATGCGCGTTTCTTGCTGCAAACTTTTTCTTGTTACTTTGCAAAATACAAATCAAAATAATGCATCAGTATTTTGGTTAGTAATGGTTCTGCACTTGTCAGCTTTTGTCTCAATTAAACTGAAGTAACTTTGGGAAGTGTGGTCTTTTAACCTTTTAAAGTAATCAGAAATAATACATACAGTTTAAATTGTAAGGCTGTATACTCGGGGTTAACACTGTCACAGCAGCAAAGCTCTGGGTTTGAATCAGTGGGGAGTGTCTCTGTGTGGAGTCTGCGTCCAGAGGTTGTGTCCAGTTTCCTCCCATTGTCCAAAAACATGCTGAATGGAGTGTCCCTGTCCAGCGTGTACCCCTCGTCTCACCCAGTACCTGTTGGTATAGGCTCCAGCACCGTGGTCACCTGATTGGATGAGCAGGTAAAGATAGATGGATGGATGGACTGAATGCTAATTTTTTTGATGAATTAATCAGGTAACCAACCAGCCATAATTTACATATTACCATCATAAACTCATTAATTCATCTAATATACCTGTTTATCCTGCTGGAGCCAATCCAAACCAGAAAGAGGTGAGAGGCAGGGTACACCATGTCTGTCACAGGGCACCACAATAAATGACTTTTTTCTAAGTGATCAGATCCAATATTGCCAAAATTATAAGAAATGTGTTGATTGATAAACATTATCGATTCAAGTAAAAAATCTCATTCTTCCTGTCCCACTATTCAAAGTGATTTTACATTATTTCAAATATTTAACATTCAACAACAACCACTGCAAACAACTGTATTATTTATTACATGATGAACAGATCAACATATGTTGATCTCTCTGATGGAGATAAAGCAGCTGTATTGGAGAAGAGTGTTGTGACTGCTTTGGATTACGATGGATGATTAAGATTAAATGCTGAACATCTTAGAGCTACAGGACAGTGGCCTTCAACAAAACTGACCCATAAAACTTAATGAAAAGCAGTTAGATCCAATCCAGAGTAAAATGTGGTCGACCAAAACCAACCAAAATACAGAGAAAAGAGCAACACTGGCAGAATGATGCGCTGCTGATTAATGATCAGTCAAGGTCCTGGCCACTCAGGTCCTGTATCAGGTCTCAGTTAGCAGCAACCGTGAAGATCTGCAAACAATAAAGTGAAGGGCTAATTTATGCGTTGTCTTCCCTATTGACGCCACCAGTGGCATATTTCATGTGGGCACGTGTTCCCTGACAGTAAAAGAGCAGATGTTTAGGGTTGAGTTTTGCACCCCCTGACATGCAGCTGACGTCAAAGAAGCAATTAAGTTTAAAAAACACTAATTTGACTTTGGCCATCACTTGAAGGCTGCAACACTGTAAAAGTGAAATTTGACCAGGAAGGACGTCAGAATCTGTGGTTTTAGATGTTTTTATGGGGAAGAAACAACGCAGAACAAGCTGTGTGGGTTTGATGATTTGCAGGACATCCAGCGGTGCATTCACACAATGCTTGAAAAGGTTGCTTTGAATGAGTTTTACAACCTTTATTTCAACTGTATCTGGATGTCTTGGACACACTATCTGGCAAAAAATGTGTGAAAAGTAACTTATTTAACCATCAGGTGCAATAATTAGTGTACATCTTAAGTAAGAAGTTATAATATTGAAAGAAAATATTGTTACATGTATAATAATAACACACCCAATTAACAGATGAGTTCAAAGAATAACTATAAAACATGTCTCCTCTTGTTTCCCAAACTGGTGTTTACCATGAGTCTATGCATGCTGTCCTCTCCCTCTCCTTCTGAAATCCTCCACACAAATCTCTGTCTTTATATACGCATAAGAATAGCCCGGCCAATCACAGCAGACAGGTACAATGACTCATCACCCAATCAGCTGTCATGTTAATGTAAGAGGATGAGTCATAGTGGCTCGACCTGATTGGTGGAAGAGTTCCTTAGTCACCAGGCAACAGTTCCTCATTGGTGGAGGTGCTAATCCAATGACAAGTGGCCAAAGTAAGAACCAGTTCAGAAAAAAAAAAGAAAACCACCAATGACTGATTTTTACTTTAATAAAAAAAGGAAGAGCATTTTTGACTTCAGCTAATATTAGTTCACACAGCTGTGGATCAACAGCTTTTAAAGCAGATGGGTGAAAACAAACATGAAAAACAGAAGCAAATAAACCAAACACATGACTTTAGTGGTGCTTCTATATTATGGAGATGATTATCATGTTCATCCTATAAAATTGTTCATAAAAATCCAGGGAGACAAGCTGAAACTGACAAAATATGAACAAACTGCACATGAAGGTCGTGTGCACCAGCTTGTACCAGACCTTTGTACTCTGACAGTCAGAGGTGAGTAAATATGACAGAAAATCACCACAACTGGTCAAACTTGCAGGAACACCAGTTTTTACATGTCATGGTTCAATCAGTCATGAAATGCAGCCAGCAGCACATTGGGCAACACACAAGTGAAGACGTATGAATGAAACATGTTCAGCCGACACAGGTGATGGATGATGTCAACAATCAACTGGATCTGAAGGCTGAAGGCTCCATGCTGTTTAATTTTACTCATAATGTTTGATTTGTTTTGGTCTCCGGGAGTTTCTGACTCAGACTTGACCTCAGTCCCTCAGGTCTGAGCATCGCTGAATGGGAGTCAGCACTGAATCCAAAAATCTCAATCTGAATATGAATGTATCATTTTAATACCATCTGTCGGCTGACGCGTTAATATACATCGGCTGTGATATAATACAAAAACAATCTGGTTCAGGTAAGACAATATCCTGCCTTTCAAAGCAGACTCTGTGAGACCGGATCTGGACACTGGAAGATCCTGAAAGGAGAACCGAGAATCCCACAAACACCGAAGACAACTGATGAATAAAAAGTTACTCAGAGGGAAGAAACTGAGTCACCACTTGTGACTGTGAGAAAGGACAACACTTTATATAACACGCCTGAGTCCAGTTTACAGTACAGACCCCTGATCAACAAATGTTTACTCATTGTTTACAGCAACTATGACAAGAATAATATAAATAAGATATTTTTAATTAATATTAATTTTTGTACTGTTGATTAAACTCTAGTGTACCTTTAAAAAAGATGCAGTAACAAATGGTTGGGACTTTGTGTCTAAACTATAAATAAAAATATCAGTTCAGAGTTAGTGTTTCAGGGTTTAAAAGTGTCTGAGTGGAGTGAAATAAAATCACAACAAAAACTGTACAATAAACTGAAGTTTTACACTGACTGATCCCTTAATGAGTAATGTAAATATAAAGTCAGTCGAACATTAATCATGTTACAACCACAGCACAAGTCAAAGAAACTAAAAAAAATAAATAAAAAGTCAAACTGATTATGTTCTGTAGCTCCTTAAAAATCAATACTCTTCATTTCCTTTATGGAGTTATTGTAATATACTGGTCTATCACATCATACGCCCTCATCTGATAATAAGATACGACTGTATTGATTTGTGAAGGGAAATTGTGTTACAGCAGCACAGCGATGTAAGAGATGCCAGGACAACAGATGGAGAATGTTTGAATGAAATAAATACTGTCATGATTCAATTAGTAAGAGACTTTTACATCCACAGAATAATAATAATACAACACACTGGTCCTATGAAGGAGGGAGTCAGTTAGTTGTGTCAGCTTTGTCTCGTTATGTCATTTTTTTGTGCATCTGCTTATACTTCCTATTTTGTTATGTTACACTGCACCAACATTATCATAAGAAAATTAAAACAATCAAATAAACTTTGTTGTTTGATGAGTGAAGCAGTGTCCACCTGGTGGTTCATCAACACTGAAAGGTTTTGTCTAATTGTTTTCTTCACCCTCCCAATTTTTATAATAACTTACAGCCAAATTTATTTCCTTCTTTATGCCTCATTGGAGCAGTAAAAGGTAATTTTCTGTATTTGTGATCACATGGGTGTCCTGGCATTGGGAAAAAAAAATAAAAAAATAAATCACTGCACTGTTTTTTGACATCTGCAACATCCATCAATGATGCATTATACAACTTTAACCACAACATCAACCAAGGGCATCGTCAATCGGTTATCATTTTTTATATATGCATAGTTTTTTATTATGAATTGAATTACTTTTATCTTATGTAATAATTTTGGGAAATTTGGCTGTGTGTGTGTGTGTGTGTCTGTGTCTGTGTCTGTGTCTGTGTGTGTGTGTGTGTGTGTGTACGTACGTACATGTAAGCCATCATAATGTACTCATTGCCCTGAAGACCTAAATCACTTCATAAAAAAAGGACTGAGCTCCTCACGCACTCACTATTTTTTAATTTTTGTAATATGATGTAATCTCTAAATATAACAGTAGTGCACAAAACAATCCTCTGCACAACTTCTAACCCAAGGAGCTGAACTCAATTAAACACAACATAACTTTGAAATACATCTTTCTACCTTGTTTATGTATATTTGTCTTATATTCACATATGCATGGATCAATCATACACAGTAGAAAATAATTTATCCAGGAGGTTGTCATCAGTCTTCACATTGACAGACAATTCATCTAAAAATTTATATCCTGCAGGGGCCAACATTTGATGAAGTAAATTACATCCACACAAGTCCTTCACACACAGCTCAGCAGCCACTTTAATGTGAATTATTTCCTCAAAACAAACTGTGGAAAATATTGTACCATGAGGTCTGGTCTCTGTCTCTAGGACGTGTAAGAAAATGAGGATAGGTTATCTGTACCAGAGCAACAAAGCTCTGCTGTGTCAATTCAGTGACTGTGCAACAAGTGATAACATCAGGTTGATCACTTGAGTTTCACTGGAAAATCCCACAAACAAACAGTGTTGAGGAAATGCTTTGTCTGAACGTTTCATTCCTCCAACTATACATGTCATCCAGTCTCATCCAGGTGAGGTAACACCCTGCACCGATCACAGGCCCCACACAACCTCACATTTACAGTCAATTTAGAACAACCAATCAGATTCAGAGCCAGATCCTCTGTGATGCGCAGCAAAGGTATTAACTTCTGCACAAGTAAATATACACAACATGCTACTGTTCACAGCCAACTACATGCAAGACAAGGTCGTGTGTCTTACATTAAAGACACAGAACACCAGCTTTGTAATTGATGTGTGTTTGTTAGAGAGCCAATCACATGTCTGTGGGTGGGGCTCTGTGACACTCAGCTGATCTCCAACATCAAAGACTTACACACTGCTCAACTACCTCCCTACAAATCACTTGGCAGCGTATGAATGTAGCACTTTCTTTACTAGAGAAAAAAAATGAAACCAAACAGTGACAATGTCAAGTAAATCTTAAAAACATTGACTTTTTTCTCCAAACTTTTCAAAGTTTTCTTAAGTCTCGCTCTTAAACACTGACAAGTTCATGTTTGCAAGTGAAGCTAGCCAAGTACTCATTC
>OOFC01017988.1:0-17231 GCA_900323345.1 Pseudochromis fuscus
TTAAGTTAAGTTAAGATAAGATAGAATAAGATAACATAAGATAGAATAAGATAAGATAAGTTAAGTTAAGTTAAGATAAGATAGAATAAGATAAGATAAGATAAGATAAGATAAGATAAGTTAAGTTAAGTTAAGATAAGATAAGATAAGATAAGATAAGTTAAGATAAGATAAGTTAAGATAAGTTAAGATAAGATAAGATAAGATAAGATAAGTTAAGATAAGATAAGATAAGTTAAGATAAGATAAGATAAGTTAAGATAAGATAAGATAAGAT
This sequence comes from Pseudochromis fuscus, assembly GCA_900323345.1. Taxonomy (NCBI): domain Eukaryota; kingdom Metazoa; phylum Chordata; class Actinopteri; family Pseudochromidae; genus Pseudochromis; species Pseudochromis fuscus. The sequence goes on from OOFC01017988.1 coordinate 278, forward strand.
AAGTTAAGATAAGTTAAGATAAGATAAGATAAGTTAAGATAAGATAAGATAAGATAAGATAAGTTAAGATAAGATAAGTTAAGATAAGATAAGATAAGTTAAGATAAGATAAGATAAGATAAGTTAAGATAAGTTAAGATAAGATAAGATAAGTTAAGATAAGATAAGATAAGATAAGTTAAGATAAGATAAGATATGAGACAACACCATGTACATGTAAAGTAAAGCAGCATGCATATGTACTGTCAGCAGGCTGAGTAACACTTCACAATTATTGCAGATGGAAAAAGAAACATTGCACAGTTGTAATGATAAATCAAAGAAAGAATAAAAAGACAGAGAGTTGTTGGTATGATTGTGTTTGTTTGTGGAATCAGTGCTGGGTGTATATGGCACAAACACACTGACCTGAATATGTCCTTTAAATGACTTATAAAACTATGATTCCTTCTTTCATCTGCACAATATTAACAACATCAGAAACAATCTGTGTCACAGTGACGCCGAGCGGTTTGTGCAGCCTGTGTGTCAAGGCTGGACTAGTGTCATTTCTTATGGTCAGGGTGTTCAGAAAAGCTCGAATCCACATAATGCACTGTTGCTTTTATGCAGATGATGTTTCTGAAGGAATAAAACCAACATGTGGACAGAGTGAAAAAAAACTCACCTTGTGCCTCGATATCATAGAGACCTACAGACCGAGTGTATTTGACCAGATCAGACAAAGCTCTGGACAGCTTCATGGTCTTCTTGTTTCTGTGGGGTAACAGAGGTCAGTGATTACAGTGCACACACACACATACACACACACACACACACACACACACACACACACACACACACACAGTGAGCCTGTGAAGCCAGATCTCTAAAAGTCACACAGAAGGCTTTGTTTTTGGTAATGAACTCATAAGAAACTGACCAGTGATGACAGGATTAATGTGTTTTCTAACACCTTCATTTCTGTTGCAATAACTGACATTTGACCTTTCCTTTATTTTGATTGGACTAAAAGCCTTTCTGGGACTTCTGGTCATGGCGGCTTGCTGAAGAGATGCGTGTTAAGCTGCTCTGTTACACAACCACGAAATCTTTTCTAAACAACTTCTTTCACAAGTCACCAACTCCACTGAGACATCGCTGTGAAGGAAACTCCTGATGCCACAAAACACACCAGTCGAACAAACCTAATTCTGCAGCTCCAAGGGTCAAAGTCAAGCTCACTGCCAACAACAGGGTGATGGACGCTAAAGCTAACGCCGGCGACAATGCTAACATAAACACCGAGGATCAGTCATCAGGGGGGGCGACTCTCCTGCAGCTGAGGAGTCTGGTGCCTCTGACGGGAGACTGACAGCAATCAACAACATGAAGAATGACCGCTCATCCAACCCTGATGGCATCCTCTCTGCCTGTGAAGACGTGAGGGAAAACATCTGAGAGGGTTTGGAGAGAGTCACCCAGGCAGAGAGGACAACATCAACAGAGGACAGAGTAACTGCTCCAAGATGAGCTGAAGACACTGGAAACACCTGGAGCATCAAACTACTACACAACCAAAGACTTATTCACTGCAAAACAATGATCAGGAAATCACTGTTGACCCAACTGAAATAAACGAAGCCTTTAGGAGATCTTACAAAAAGCTTTATGGCTCAGAAATCCAAGCACATCTGAACTGAATGATTTTTTGGTCAACATTAACATTTGCAGGATATCAGAAGTAATCAAAGGAGAACTAGAGGAAGGTCAAACTAGGAATCATCAGGACTATTGAAAGTATCACAGGAGGAAACACATCGGACCTGACAGGTTAGCTATGGAGGATTACAACACGTTCAAACATAGACCAATACTGCTACTTCTAGAAATGTTTCAAGAATCTTTGCAGAACCAGATCCTTCCAGCATCCTGAAGAGCAGGACTAATCACTTTACTGCCAAAACCTGAGGCCTATTAGTCTTATAAAGACTTCAGACCTCTGAGTAAAATACCAGCCAGACGGCTCGAGGAAAGAATTCCAGACGTTACTGATGAAGTGATGAAGATCAGGTCAGCAAGGCTTCCATCGTGTTTCAGACACCTCTGAATATACTCCATGAGGAAGACGAGTCAGAGGGCAGATGCAGCAGTACTGTCACTGGATGCTGAGGAAGCCTTGGACAGAGTGGAAGGACATCCTGACAAATGGTCAGGATCTCTTTGGTTTTGGAGAAAACTTCAAGAAATAGATAAAACTACTTTATACAGAACCATATGCTGAAAGTATGATTAATCATAATATCTCCAAAACCATTAAGATACAAAGAGGTTGTAGACATCCTTTGTCTCCTCTTGTGTTTATTAGGCTGTAGAAGCACCAGCTGTAAGACCACATCCAAATATAACAGCTGTTTCCACTGGAAGACAGCATCATCGTCGGCCTTTATCTGTGGAGGGTGTGATATGTTTTAAAAATGTGAAAAAATCAATCCCTGAATTACTACAACTTATCAATGTGTTTGGAAAAAAATCAGGATAGAAGTTGAATGAATCTAGATCATCAATAATGTTCCTAAATGAATTAGAGTGGCTACAATACCTTGTAGCCAGTAATTACAAACCACATTTACAAATGAGTGGACAGGTGGATACCTATACCAATGCCACTAACAGTGAACATGAATGTCCTCAAGATGAACATGTTTCCTGAACTGTGTTTGTTTGAAAATCTTCCACTTCCTGCTCCAAGTTAAAACTGTTTGATTTTTGTGGAGTAGCAGACGTCCCCAGACACACTGTCACTGTTCCACCAGCCCTATGACAGACTGATTTGATTTGATTTGATTTGATTTGATTTGATTTGATTTGATTTGATTTGATTGGATTGGATTGGATTAATTCTTGCTTGCAGTGAAGCTGGGGCTCACTGAAAAAATGCAGAACTTTACAGACCAAACATTGAGGAAAAGAAAGACAACAAAACAATTTCAAAATTAAAGGAAATAAATAAGTAGCTAAAATATTTCAAGGAAATAGATCAGGAACAGTCATGGAATCATGGTGGCCATGCTATATGATCACTGGCCTCATTTTTGAAACCCAGTTCCTTCATCCACTTCTATATCTTATCTGAGTGTCTGTTTCTAACATGCTCACCATCAGCTGACTAGAACATCCAATCAGATTCACGCGAGAGTACAGAACACAACAGCTCTGCTCTCATTTTTATGGTGCTGCTGATGTAGCGAACACTAATTTTCATGTATCTGTTTTTTTAAAAAGGGGGATTAGTTCAACAAGCTGAATCTTGCTGATGCTTGGAGTCTTGGAGAGCTCCCTCAAACAGCCAAACCTTACTGTACAACAACTTGCTATAAATGGCCACTCTTGAGGCAAAAGCCTCTGAATGAACTGTTCTTGTAAAATAAAAATAAACTACTTTGAAAGAAGGATTGGAGTACAATGTGAATATCTCTAGTGTAATCAATTTTCTAGTAGTGTTTGCAAAACTGATTTAGTATTTTTGAAGCAGTACCACAAAATTAATACTGCGTTGAGTATATTCTAGTGATCTCTCTGCCCCGGATCATCTGAGAAACACAAAAACAACAGGAGTGTGCTCATTACAACTTCAGGACGATATGCTGATATGAAAATACAAATACATATAGTCGAATAAACAGTATAATATCCTGTTTTAACCCTGAAGACATGCCATACGTGAAGAAAAATGAGTCTCATAATGTGTAATATTATTATAATGATGTATAAACAATGTGGCAGGACAAATGACTCCCTAATGGCACAAATGGAGTTGTAAATGGAGCAAAGACTGCAGTTCTTTGTTGTGTTCAGGAGTGAATATTAGACCTGAAACCCTACTCTTCTACCTGAGAACTTTGTTCTGTGGGGAAAGTAAGGTTTCCCACCAGAATACACACAGACAGAAAAGGGGCTTTTTAGGCTGCAACAAAAGCCCTTCTCTCTGCCTGACGGTGAGTGGAAGAGACAGAAGGAGGGAAGGAGGGGCAGCGAGTGATAATACCAAGAGGCAAAGAGAGAAACTGAATGAATCAGAGAAACACAGAGACAGTGAGTGAGGAGGGAGACAATACCTCTGGAGGCACAAGAGCAAGTGGAAACAGTAACAAAAGCTGTTTTCACTGCCATTTGTCTTAAGCTTGTAACTCATTAGGAGCAGGTAAACTACTTCATATTTTGACACCGAACCCCACTGCGCTTTGACTCCAAGTGTCACAGCAGGTTAACAGGTTAATTCTCCACAACCACTGAGGTAAAATTGCTTTTTAAAGTGCCCCATGCCATTAAACTGTTTACCTGTTCGTTAAGGAGACCCAGTCGACCTCCAAGACAATTTAACAAATTTTACAGTTGTCACTTTGACAACAGCGTTAATGAGAAACCGGAGCAGAAGAAGATGTGGGATGGCTGACCTTAAACAGACAATTCTGAAACCAATAATAAACTAATAGTTTAAGTTTGTTGTTAACCCTGGAGACCACAGCTGAGAATTAGTCTCACCACAAGGTTTGTTTTGGTACTTTCAAGCAGCTGGTTATCTAGTTTAGCATATAGACTACGTGCAAATCTTTGGATAATAAAAACCAACTTGAGATTCTTACATTTTCTGTACTGATTAAACAAAGCATATATAACATGTTAATTAGTGAGCTTTATTACCGTATTTTCTGGACTATAAGCCGCTACTTTTTTCCGATGCTTTGAACTTAAACAACGGTGTGGCTCATGTATCGGCGGCACGAAGCTCGTTGGCTTTTTACAAGCTAGCAAGCTCCGTGCCGCCGATACATTTAGCGTCATCACATCAGACCATCACATCATGTGGTCAGAGTGGACCACATGAAACTGTTGGAATAAATTCAATAGCGGCTTATAGACAGGTGCGCTCAATAGTCCGGAAAATACGGTATTTATTTTGCCATTTCTTCACTCTTAGCGCTACGCTAAGCTAACTGGCTGCTGGAAACAACTTCATGTCTGTGAGTGTGGTATCAGTCTCCTCATCTCTATGCAAGAAAGAGAATAAGGTGCATTTTCAGAAAGTCTGTTTATTTCAAGTGGATAAGACAGAGTGATTTGAATTAAGTTTTTTTTTTTTAAGTTGGTTAATACCGTGATGAAAAGCAAGCAGTGGTGAGAGACAAGTGAACAGACAGAGAAGATTGGAAGCAGACATGAGCAGCGTAAACAATTATGTTGTGAATAGGCTTACTCTGCTAATTGTTCAAAATATCAATATAACCTCTTAAAAGTTTAAGTCACCTTGGGCGTAGTAATCACAGAAATAACAGTGGGGTAAATGCTGGAGAAATTTGATTTCAGAGTCAAACAAATTACTTTCCCCTTTAAAATCCCTCAAGAATGGCCTACTGCCCGCTGGGTGATTGAGAGTTAATCAATCTTCAGAGCAAATCTTTATCATAGCTTTGACAGTGAATAAACCATCGCAATGATTTAGATTGTTACACAGATGAAAGGCTGACAAGGTCAGTGTAATGACTCCTCAAGTGGCAACTGCTGAAAAATGAGTGAATGTCCTTTGTATGCATGATCACACCTTCCCTTTCAGGGAAGTGTAAATTACTTTCTAACTTCCATAACAAGAAAACTGAGGTCTTGGCATTAACAGGAGTCTGTTTCAGAAAAGTTATGGGATTCATTTCAGACAGAAATTCAATAGTGAGAAATAAAGATTTGAAACATTAGTCATTTTTCCTCAGACTTTTCGCCTGTGTCACTGACCCGTATCCTAAATCAGAATTACAACACCAGATGAATACTGCTGTAACTAATATTTGTAACCATGGTAGCAGCATGGCTCTGAGGGATTGTAATATATATTGCAATAATTAAAAAGCTATTAAATTGACTGGCACAGGTTTTTGTATATTATTGTATTCTAAAAGGATGATACCTTTCATTTTGGTGATCCATGACATCCAGCATCACCATGAGGTTTGAGTGAAAAACTATTATTAGACATTACATATTTTTTAAATCAATATTATTGGCTTTATTGAACCCCTGACATTTCATCCAGTGTCACCATGTTTATAAGATTTAGCATGCTAGTATTGTAAATGTCTTAGCATTTCCCTGAAAGCGTACAGTCTCACAAAGCTGCTAGCATCTCCACAGCTCTATGGATCATTTAAGCATCTTTGAATGTTAATATTTCCCTGGATGTAGGAATAAGAAACTATTTGATTATAAGTTTTCAATGTCAAAAAGTGATTACATGTTGAGGCTGTGTTTGCAGCTGGTTCCTGCTGCACCCAACTAAACCAAAAACAGGGAACGCAGACTGTAAAGGCTTGTATTACCCACAGTGGTGTAATTTACTTTTCCTGGCTGATTAGACTTCTAATATAATGTAGGCTCCACGCATCAATAAAGATGATGAAAGTGTAATTTTCCCAAAGCTAACAGGAGAATGAGCGGGTTGTGAATTAAACATTGTCTGTACACACCGAAAAATCCCCTGTGTGGTTGTACCATGTTTGTGCAAGGCCCTAAACTCCATCTGTTGATTGCACTGCCACATTTGAACTATAGCATGCTGATATTGAGCAACTTGTATCAGTCTAGACAGCATTTTGTCATGGGATTAAATGAGATGTCCTTCTAACATTCACATTTCACAGCTAACTACCATGACATACAGAATCAGATTATTACCACATTGAGCCCTGCGAGACGTGAACAGAGCCCTGCTATGCTAATCACAGTGTAGCATTAACACCTGGATCAGTGGGTGCACTGCAAACCCCTTTTAAGAAAGTTTTAACAAGAGTTTGGTGATAAATGATGCCAAAACTACACTGACAGAAAGGCCATAATGTTGAAGTTGTGTAGTGTTTGCTGCTGGATCCACAGTGTTTTATATATAAGTTTGAAGTGAAACTTAATTTGGCACAGAGTTATATATGGAGAGAGGAGGGGGACCCAGGGGAGATGTGCAGTTCCCAGGACATTTTGTGCTTTGAGAGAGAGGGAGGAGGGATATTCTGCAGGAATTCCCTGGACGACCAATACCCAATGCCAAACAGCTCACACACACAGACACACAAATACACACTGGAATAGCACACCTTGCTATAAATAGCAAATGCACTGACCACATGTTCCATATGGCTGTCAAATTATATCAAAAACTCTAATCTACCTCAGTGTATGAGTGGACGTGGGAGTCTGCATCTATGCATGTATACATTCTGCTTCATGCACTGAATTCAGGGTTTGAAGACCTCAGGCGGTACTTACCGTTGCAGCCTCTTAAATCTCTGTGGTTATGTTTTGCAGCGACATGCCTGAACACATTAGAGGAAGCACCACAAAATCCAGCACAGTGACCTGTACAACTCACTCTGCTCCATCCACACATACACCCTTCCTGGCTCTCTGGAGGTCTCAGTGTGTATGTGTTTTCAACAATTTTAAAGGTGCCTTTACTGGAACTGAGTGTTGTGTATCAGGACTCACTCGTAGTGACTTCTTTGATCATCTCAGCTGATGCATGACATCCGTTGACTATTTGTCTGGTCCACAGGGACAAGTCCTTGGTGGTCTCAGCCCGGAATAGGTGAGTCTCGATGCCGAGTCGTGTGCCAGTCCTGGTGGCAAAGAACAGCTCGGTGCCAGAGTGAGGTGACCCCCGATCAGGGCCAGAGTGGACTAGTCTAAATAAACACACACACATACCACGCCACTAGTACAAAGAAGGAAGAACATATTGTTGTAATTTCTAGAATCTAACCCAGGTATTTTTAATCAATATCAAAATAAAGATTATCTTAAAAAACCTATTACTATGACAACACAGTCTCAAATGTACTAAGTGTTTTGCAGGCTCTCCGCTGAGGCCCTACCGTGTTGCTAAAAGTGGGTAAGTGTGTGCAGGGCTCTGCCAGGCCTCCTTGCTTCGCGGTAAACTGTCGAACAGCAACAGGTCCTTCTCCGTCACGACCACTAACACCGGCTTCCAGCTCTGCTTCTCGCTCTCCGTCTGCAGCATGAACAGAAAAACAATGAGACAAGGTCAGCTATTCACATCTACAGTGTGTTATACCCTCTTATCCTATGCAGGGTAATGGAAGACTGCGCTATTCATATACTAAAGAAAGAAACCCGGCTACCTGCAAATGTTACTGTTTAATTTAACATCCCAAAGGTTTGAAAAGAGCATAAAGTGCCTGAGTCTGAAGTATGTTGAAGTCTCCTTCGATCTTTCTGTTGTAAACTTATTTTATTCACATACTCAAAAAAAAAGGCTGCACTAATCAAGGTTTATCAGCACAATAAGTCTCCTCCTATCAACCCATGTACCCAAGCAGTGATGGCAGATCGTATATACGTGTATGACAGGTGATGTATTAATAAGCAATAAATAAATGATATCTGAAAACAGTATTTACAGTTGGTAAATAAATAATAATAGATGACTAAAACAAACCAAATTTGCTCTTATGATTCCTATAAAAACACAATAATTCTTAGGTTTTTAAATGAAAGTCATGATCAATCATAAAGGAACTCAGAGGTGCATAAGTGCTTCACTTTGCTTTATGGGGCTCAAAGACTAGCGGTGTCAGAGAGAGGAATAGTCTGTGTGTTTAATATGTAAAAGACTCAAAGCGGTTCTGGTCTGCCACAGGAAATGTTTAGATTCACTATTGTGCACCCGGTAGGGAATTAGCTAAAAATAAATGTGGCTGGTGTACAGATACAGGTAGACTTTTTATGCATTTGCTTTGCTGTGCCCCCTCACTCACCCATCTCTCCAAACCCCTCACTTAGAGCACACACACACATGCACACAGACACAGCCCGGTATTTCATTTTACAATGCTCCATAACTATTCTCATTATGAGAGCTTATCTGCAGCCCAGCCATGGAATCCTAAGCTGCTCTTTGAAGTTGTGCCTCAACCAATCATATCGTGGGATTTAGAGGGTCGAGGGTCATCTTTTTAACATAATGAGAATATGTTGCTAAGTAACAGTATTGTACTGCGTTTGAAGGATCAAATATTGGAAAATTCACGAGGACAAAAATCAAGAGGTAAGGATATGTGTGTGTGTGTGCGTGTGTGTGTGTGTGTGTGTGTGTGAGTGAGTATGTTTGCACAGGTGTGTGTCTGAAGCTTTGGCTGAGGGCATACCTGTTTGTGTGAATTTTAAAAGACACGTGTATTTATACAGTAGGTGTGCACTGTAGGAAATACACATGAACACAGGTGCATGTACACACACATATTTGTAATTCCACACTAATGCCTTGTCAGATTTTAACACACCATCTGACCATTTCTGACACCTTTCTGACGTGTGAATTGACAGGGTCATTGTCCTGTCAATCTGACAGCCGCTGTTTATGTAACTAGTGCAAAGGTGAGAATGTATACAGGATCTGAACAGCTCTGTTCTCAATGACAGCTTGTTATTCATGCCACCCTTAAGTATTTGGACAACATGCTGCATCATGTAGTTCTTTAAAAAAAATAACCTTTAAAGACAAACAATACATACTGTATCTCCAGAGGACATTAACGAAGGAGACTATGCAGTCACCAAAATCCAAACTTAAATTAATTTTAATGATATACCTTCATCTGTGGGTAATGAAAATGAAACAAAAACAAAATCACGTGTATCAACACGTAACTCATATCTCAGAAAAGACATGCCATCATGTGTCATCTGTATGTTTTACAGTTATGCACACACAATAACAGAGAAGCCTGTTTAAAAAAAATTACAAGCAAGTGTTTCACACACACAGTCTTGTTTCCATCATGTCATAGGAAATTATATTGACCTACATTCATTTCCTGCAGACTTACTTTAACCCTAGGAATTAGTACTACTTACCTTTCCCCTTAACTTAGTCTCAACCTTACCCTGACCTTAACCAAGTCTTAATCCTAGAATTAAACGATTTCAAGAGCTTGCTATTTGTTTCTAAAAAGAAGATGACTCCCCCCAGTGCGACGGTGAAAACAGATTTTTACAGCATGAGTTGTACAAGTATACACACTCCTACCTTCCCTGCCAGCCATCCCAGGTGTCGTATCTCTTTGCTGCCAGCAACCCCCGTCCTGGCTGTGGTCTGGATGACCTCTGCCAGCGCCCGCTGTGGTGGGATAACAGATTTGATAATTGTTCAGGATGCATAACATTCTAAAGATCTGAATCACAGCCATTGAAACACCGAACGGATCATTGATGATGAGATTCACCTGTGAAAAATCAATGAAATTAAAGACAGACCTGTGCCAGTGTTGATGTGACAGAGTGCATGGCAGAAAACCAGGACAGGGCAGATGGTTGGTCTGGGCAGCGCAGCACCACGGTGTGCCTGGCATCAGGAGAATGTAGCTCCAGTTGTCTGGAGGAGGAGATAAGAAAAGTTAAAACTGCTTTAAACTCTCTGTTATCGTCGGGAGGTTCTAAAACTTGTAAAATCCACAACCCTTGATGAAAAAAAAAATCCTTTCTGAATATTGAAAATGAATTTCTATCCTTATCAGGCAACTCCAATTTGGTCTCAGCTAATAGTTTCAGAAACCAAATGTTTCCATTTAGGTTTCAGCCTCAACAGATGCCCATTTGTCTCATCCACTTGATAATTGGCACTCGGTCAGAACAATAAAAAGAAGTGAATTGAAATTAGAGTTTATTCAAGTCAATTCACAACATGAAACAGGCACAGCTCATGCACCCTCTGTGGGCCTTATGACAATAATGTCTCCCACAAAATTTCCATAACTAATCTGCTTATATCATATGGGAGGGCTTCTGGTCTCGAGAGAAAAGCATATGCTTCCCGATCTCCCTGAATGGCTCTTTGATTGTGTCTTTAGTGAATATGAATTTTAAAAAGGTGCATGTGGCTGCCTACAATGCATAAAGCAGTGCAGTGTTGCTTTATAGTACAGCACAGCGCAGTACTCAGCTGTGTAAAGTAAAAGGTATAACAAAGCAGAGGAAAAATGCTCACTGCACTTTGTCGAGGAAGAGCAAATAATTTTAATAATAATAAAGGTGCAAAGCGAATAGTGATTACAATTATCTTTGACACATCAACTATTATTCACCATTCAAAGATTTAAAGGCATGTTCAGCATGTGCCTCGTGCTCAGATTTGGCCAATATTTGAAAATATGACTTTAGATCTAAGGGTGGTGAAGTACTAAAAAGTAACAAAGTATCCTAAATAAACCACAAGTAAAACAATTCAGGTTTCTATTAATTTCTATACTTTATATTTGTCCAATCAGGGTTTAGAAAAAGCTTTAAGATAAGACAGAAAATTGAGACGTAAAGATTTAAAGTTGTTCTTTAGTGAATAAAATATGGCAACCTTAAAAATACATCCTTCATCCAATGGTTTCACCACCAACTCTACAGTCTCCCACCTCTGCTAACACTAGCTCTCTGTCCAGGTGCTCCTGGTTTTAAAAAAAAAACAAAACCTACTCCAAATCCAGGGTGGTGTCGACTCTGCAAACATGCTTTCTTTGCAGCTTTCTTTTTTCACACACCAGAGACCTGGAAAAGCCCCAGTGAATGTGATGAATTTGCTCTTCTCTCAAACCCTCGGAGGTAGGAGAGACCATCTACAGTAGATCGACTCCAGGTGTTACTCTGTTTTAAAAATAGAGCTGGCGCCTGTAAAAGGCAAGTTGATTAAGGACAGGCCAGGGGAAGGGAAGGAGGGGAGCTCGTGTGTGTTTGGTAGAGAGGGTTCTTTCAGGATGTTGTTTGTTTTAGCAACAACACGACTGCCGTGAGTTACACAAGAGCTCATTTGCCAATTTCTGACCAAGATGTCGAGTGACTTTGTGGACTAAATGACCTATTTCTCGCATGTGCAACATGGGAAACCAGTGTGTGAACATCTAGATGACTGCCATGAACGTATGGAGTTACATAAGTCTGTTTCTGCTCGAATGAAGTTCAATCTCTCACTTGATCAAAGGGTAGCTGCCCTCACAGGATTATCACTATATATAGCAAATATGCATTCAAGCTTGGCAGGGTCTGTTCTAGCATACAGATGTGATCCATGTAGTCACTGGATTATAAATATTCAGTGATTAACTCTTTGTGCATTCACAACAGTGCCACGGTACAAATGTCTTCACGGTAATGTGACAATGAAAAGTGACAATGTAACTGAAAATCTCATGTTTCTATTAAAACAGAATAGAAATGTAACATATGTAACAGATGATGAGGTGCTCTAATAACTTAACATTCAAAGTGTCTGTCTGTTGCTCTGTTTCTTCTTTTCTGTGCTGTTTTGGGATTTTCCTGGGTCAAAACTAGACGCTTTAATGAGGAACGAACTTTATGCTGAAGTAACTTGGAAGTGTTGGGGGAGTTTTTCCTAATCCAGACTGACAGTCTAAAAATAGAGAGTGTCGTACGGTGAATAGATTGTAAAACACCTTCAGGCAAATTTTTTATTAGTGATACTGGGCAATAAAAATGAAACCGACTTGCTTTAACTTTAAAGCCCAATTTGAACCCTGGGATTAACAAGTGCTCTGAAGATGAATATGTTATCTGGATGATGGAGTTTGTATCATTTTAAGCTCAATTTTCTACACCCGACCAGGGGGGAACAAAAAGAAAGGTAGAAATGTCACACCGTGAAGGATCATGCTGCCAAGTAATGTTTTCTGTGGATATCCAAGTTTCAACCATTCACACTGCAGGTTTTTCAAGTCTCTTAATAAAATTATTTTTTAATTAAACCTGTCGCCATCATCCTGGGATGTGTGATATGTGCCAGGTTGAGGTAAACTTCTCAGCATGTTGAATACTTCCTCATATCCCACTCTTCTGTATCTCCTTAATCCCACTTTAAACAGGATCTACTGAAATGAAGAGAAAAGCCTCAGAGGGATGCAACATTTCACTGAGTCTAATAAAGGAAGAGAAGCCAGATTTTCCCTGTCACTTAACATAAAGCCTCTTAAACCGTTTTATCCCTAAACCCAAAATAAGAAAAACACCAAGTCTTCCCTGCAATCTTTAACTTCTGTTTATTATCTTGGAGCAGACAAACTCGGAGAAAACATCCAACTTTCCAGTATAAACGTGAACACCTTTTTAAAGTTTCATGGATTAAGTAGCCTACAACAGCATTTCAGCTTGGGTGTTCTCCCATTTAAACATTTACTCAACATTTACAGATGAGTCAAAGGGGAATTTGTGCTGGCTGCAAGGACAGGGAAAGAACTTCATAAAAAACACATAGTCAAGGTAAATTTGGCCAAGGACTTTATCTGTGTCTGTGAATCTGCCCTGAGGCTTTATCAAACCACAAAACACAGTGTTATCTGTATAAAGCAAAACCTTGCTGTTACACCAGATGAGATATTGACCCCGAATTCTCGTATAACTGGCTCACCAATAAAGTCAGCGTTATGGCCAATAAAGTGAATGTTCAACTCTGTAGTGCTCTTAAATGGTTTAATACTTCAACCAAAATTTATGCCGCTGAAAGTTTCGCCAAAGAGTCTGTGGGGATTCTGAAAGTCATGATTAAACTTTCAAGTACGACGCTATCATAAGAAGAGGATCATTGACAGAGTCCAACAGAGGATTGCTCACTCTGAACACCCCTACAACATGAGCACATCTACCCATTTTCCACCGAACGGGTTCCAGTGCTAGTTCGGGGCCAGTTCCTGACTTAGCGCCAGTTTGTTGTGTTTCCACCGCCACGAGAACCGACCCCAGCCGCTAAAACTAGTGCTAAGTCTGGCCCCACTTCCTTGCTGGGCCAGAGCTCAGCACCGACTAAGCAGCGACTACACCAGGAGCTGGGGGAGCGACGGTGGAAACACAGCTAGCGATAGTAGAAGAGTAAAGTAATGAAAATACGTTAGCCACTAACAGTTGGATGTTTTGGCTCTGGATCTCAGTGTAGACTTGTAAAACCAGGAATAGCACTTGTATGCACACAATGAGCTCCTCCATTTAAGCATTATTACATGTGAGGGTGCGCTTTGCCATCATATGCGACCACTAAGGACATTGTGATTTCCCAGAATTGAATAGATACCGCACATAGCAATGCAAAACTGCTTTGTTAACTCAATCATGTTGTAACTAGAATATCTGCTGAAAACAGTGACAGAGTAACAGTAGTTTGTTAACAGCAGCTAGCTTGCTAGCGGACGGTTGTTGGGAACCAGCTACCTATGCAGTGACGTACTGATGTTTTACAGTGACAGGCGCCAACCTAGCTCCTTGCCAGTGGAAAAGCAAACAGGTTCATAGGAGAAACGGGATCTGAACCAACTAACCACCAGCTCTAGCACCAGCACTGAACTAGCACCTGTTCTTGTTTGGTGGATCATGATGTGGCCAAAAAAACAATTACTACCCAGGCCATCAGAGTTACAAAACCTCCAAAGTCCACAGGTCCGGCAATAAACTACAACTTTGCACAAAAAAATATCTATAGCTCACATAATGAGGATCTTAAGATTGGTCCTGCTTCAATACCTTACCTCACCTAGCTTTGACAAATAGTTTAACACATTTGGAAATTGACTTCTTTCTTCTTTCAGACATAGATTAGAAGATCTATACCACTTAATACAGGTAAAGCTACAACCTGGAGGCAAGCAGCTCAACTCCAGACAGGAATCCAGGAGGAAGCAGCTCCCTGGCTCTGCACTCAGCTAGAAAAATATTCCCATCACGACCTTTACAACATACTAATTGAACCAGTTATCTTGTTTGTTTAGCTCGTACAGACACATCGAGGTGTTTGCAAAACATCATGAAGGAATTTAGTGGAGTCACCTTATTCATCTGAACTCTACAAGTTCTATATACGTCAGCGAAATTCAAGTTTGAATTCAGTTTTCTTTTTTTTTTTTTCAGACAATCTCAGAAGTAATCTTTCTAACGTAAAGTCTTTTAACTTGAAATGATTAGTTGTATGAATGAACTACTGAGAGTTCGCTCAACTTATCAAAGTCGGTTCGTCGGCGTATTAGCAGCCTTCCCCACAAGCATTGTTTGAAAGTTAAAAGCTTCCTTTTTATTTTTTGTAGTTGCAAGAAAGTAGACACGTTGGAAACTTGCCGTGCATCTTAACAACAACTTTAATCGATTAAGCCAAGGCAGATTTTTTTTATAATAATAAAAACAACTTAACTAACTACAATGATGCTTTAAATTCAGTGCATAACTGAGTAAATATATAATTCAACAAGATAACTGGAAGCGGCCTTGCATGTTGTTTCTAAGCTGAATCGGGTACAAAGTGGCCTCAGCAGATGCAGAAGAAGTTGTTGATTCAACCAAATATCTAAGGTTCATCCAACTTGTTCCCAGTCAACAAAGAACCATCTGCTCTGTCAATAGATGATGTTTTTATTTTCATTTTCTTTGCAAATTATTTATTTTTTTGATCGATTTCTTGTGTGAGCTCAAAACTACAATTAACAGCTTGAGCATCGACCAGTCCAACAATCAGAGTGAGAACTTCTCACTATTACGACTTGACTTTGATGTTGTATCAATCATCTGAAGCTTTGAAAGTTTAGCGAGGTTCAACCATGTCAGGCTCCTATAATATTACATATGCAGAGAGGGACTCGCATAGATGGAGGAACAGAATGATAAAGAGACACTGAGAATTGAAATGAGCAAGAGAAAGAAATAAATTAAGAGAGACAATGATAGGAAGAGAATGGAGATAGAAGAGAATTGATTCACACTTATGACAGATAACAAGTCAGGAGACACAAAGAGAGATGATGAAAGAAAAGAAAAGGAAGAGGACAGCGAGCAGACAAAAGGGGCAGAAAAACACAAACAAGTACAAAAGATTAAAAAACACAGGAGAGAGCAATGACTGAGACAGTACACAAGTAGAAGAGAGACACAGAGACGGAGACAACAGGGACAGAAAGCACACAGACTGTGTTATCAAAAGTAGTCAAGAAAAGAGGGGGAAAAAAAGAGAGTAAATCACGCCCGTGTGCCCTCATGCTGTTTGACTGGGCCATTTCAAATTACCAACCAATTAGTTTAATGACACCTCCTAACAGCATACCCCCCGCTGACTGAGAATTAGCCACTTCAAACGTCTCTCTTTAAGAAAAACTGAAAATGGCCTTAAACAATCTGAGGAAACACTTTTGAGTAATCCCTTCAGGAGAGCAGAAGACGACTGCAGACCCGGAGGCAGACGTTTCTATTCTCTCTCTGTCACTGTGTTGAGTTAAGGAGACAGAAGAACTGGTTAACCTTTAGTTAATTAAAGTAACCAGGCTTGAACCCTTTGGCTGTGGCTATAACAAAGTAAAGCCTGTGAGCTGGTTTCAACTACTCCTCACTGCAACTTTAGTATATCTAACATACTCTCTTTATGTTGGCAGCACAGCTTAAAGTCTCTTTTTTTTAATGTGGAGAAATATCAGCAGTGACTGGCTGACATTTGAGAGCCAGCACTGCAAGGAGCCATGCTGTCCACAGTGCACTATATTATAATGATCAGATTTCAGGTCAGTTTGACTTTGAAAGGATAAAGTTGGCAATTATATGACTCTTTTTTTTTTACCCCTAAATTAAAAAAAAACATATCCTGTCACTCCATAGTTTCACATTTTCCACTCCTGGGATGTAAATCTTAAAAGCAACAAGTATAAGAGAAGGACACACAGCAAAACAGATGGTGTCACCTGAGAATCTGTTCAAGAATGAGGTGTGTGTGCATGGAGTGTGTGTGTGTGTGTGTGTGTGTGTGTGTGTGTCTCCCCTACCTGTTCTCCAGGTCTGGTGTGGTCATAGCTCGGGTTACATAACACATCTTCAGTGGTATGCATCTCCTGTCGCCGCTCAGAGACAGGGAGGGCTGGGCGGGAGGGCTCGGAGGGTCAGACGAGGAGGAGGAGGA
>OOFC01017988.1:17261-35175 GCA_900323345.1 Pseudochromis fuscus
GGAAGAGGTGATGGGAGTGCTGCCGAGGCGGGGAGACTCAGGAGGTGGGGTCTCCCAGCCGATCTCCGACACCGGGGAGCCCTTTTTGACGTACGGCGTGGCCTCACGCATGTACTTGACTGGAGAGGAAGAAAAGAAATAGATTGTTCAGTCTACAGTAATCCATTGTAACGAATGCTGACATGAAACAAAGTCCTGTTTGATATTTTAAATGATGTGGAGACACACACCATCCAATTATTTTTTTATGTAGATTCCTACAAATCTATTTTAAAACACATTGATTACTGACTTTTAATACATACAGCAAATCATTTCCATATTTATACACACCCAGAATGTCTGTTTAATGAATTATTTCATAAACTTTTTATTGAAGATTTGAAAAAAAACAATAAAAATCTTAATTTAAATGACCTCAACTGTTCTCTGGTTGGTGTTAGTTTTGTGTTAACTTTATTTAACACAGAGGCCAGTTAAATTTATGCACAATGTTTGACCTTGCAGTGATCTATGATGTAAAATTCATATGCAGTTTAGCAGTAATAAGTAAACTGTACACTTGCTATTTTTGAAACCTTTTGTGTCAAGACAGAGACAGGATGTGCAGATACTGCAGTTGCCTAAAGAGACGGCAAAAGAGTAAAAGTTTTAATTATAATAGAGTTGAAGCATTTGGTAAGCAGAAAGTTAATTCTCAGCAACAGCTCTGTGCATTAATGATGCTTGAACTTTGGCACAATGGCCCAAGAGGATTTGTGGGCAGACTCTGGAAATCTGCCATAATATAAATTTCTTTTATCGTGCTCAACGTTATGACTGCGAGTCTGTTTAATATCTGCATCAGCCCATGGTGATTAATAGATCAATTCAAGCAGAGGACCCGTGTTAAACGTCGTACCCTCTCTCTCCCTCTCACCACTTGTTTGCTGTCTGCTAGAGGCAAAAAAAAAATCAAAAATATGTGTTCAATTTGTTATTCAATTATTGAAGAGCGTGCAAATAAAACAGTTGTCTGCACAAACAGCAGGAAGCTCAGTGAAATGACTGCCCTTCTTGTTCCTATCACAACGAGCTGGCACAGCGGCCCTCTCTGCTGCCAATTTGAAATGATAACAGCAAATGTCAGCATGCCAAAAGCCAAAACAGACTCAGGTGGCTCTTCGCCTCTCAGTTAATTTGTTAAAATGTATTGATGATTCACACCATGCCTCTGCCGCTACAGGCAGGCGGGCACAATCAGCACAGTTGATAGGACATCCACAGCAGACGTTGCCGGGCTGCTCGAGAAAAACTTTCCAAGCGGTAAAACAGAAACCTTTACTTGTAAAAGTCAAACTGTGAATCACCAGAGGGTTGATAACTATTTTAAATTCCTCACGTCCTCAGGTCTGAGAAGGGGAGAAGTAAAGGGAGGACAGGACACATGTTTCAGTGAGGGACAGAAAAAGAGAGGCAGAGATAAAAAAAAGGTGCTCAGCATGCTCTCTGTGTCCTGAATGTTCTGAAGCCTTGGTACGGTCTGGGTGTCTAATTGGTATATCCCACTGTACGGCCATGTATAATTGCCATATGGCTGGTAGCATTTGTAATCCAGCATGTGAACTATTCTTGGTAGAAGCCCTATAGAGACGGTGTAACAAGCCTAACCGCCAACCTGTAGAGGAGGGATGACAGGCTGACAACCAACACAGAAGAGGAGACGGGGGTGATGAGAGACTGTCCTCAATGGACCTATAGCAACGACCTGATCCAATTGCACAGCAGAATAACCCACACAGTCAGATTAGATTAAAGGACTGAAAAACCACTGATAGGTTTGTTAAAATGCATCATAGCAAGGTACAATACAAGTGAATTCAATTGACTGAAAAGATGGAATCTGCTGCAGACCAATGATGACAAGCGTGTCTGGTTTTGTTGGGAGCAATGCATTTATGAGACTAAAGTGGCATAAAGGAACGTGTAGGGTTTATATTTAGAAAGGGAAGAGCTAGATTTTGAAAATTCGAGATAAGACTTGTGCAAGTACAAAGACACTCACACACACACACACACACACTGTCTGCCTGCCTCATCCTTTGTGTTGCAAACATGAAGCTTCAGAAGACCCTGAGCAAAAAAAGCTTAGATCCATAAAGACTGTCTGGGCTTGTATCGCCATCTTTATGAGGACCAAATAGGAGGACACGTCTGCATTGTTAGGAGGAATCTTGCTTAGATCTCATTAGTTCAAGAGACTATTTGAAGGTGAGGACTTGGTTTTTAGGTTCAAGTTAAAATTCTGCATCATTTATTTCTGTCATCTGATCAATTTAATACAAAATCTAAAGCGTTGTTTGGCTTCATTTAAGCATTAAGGCTTTACTCTGTAACTAAGGAGCCTACGCGTCCGCCACAGCCTTGTAACCGAAACACACCTCCTCAAAAACAAAGCTGCGCGTCTGAGCTACAGCACGTACAAAGATACCACGTGGAAACCACAAGAACTGTGGTCGATCAGCACGAGCTGCTTGTGTTTTTCTTTTAGTTTCTCATGATGATAGAGAAGATGACAGCGAAGACGACATCAAGAGAAAAAAATCTCAGTGTTACACTTTCCTTTTCAGCAACACGTTTATCAAAGTCATCCTCACTGCAAAACTTCTACTGACAAATTTGCAAGTTTAAACAAAATACATTTCAAATGAAACTGCAACCATGTAGCGAAAGAGATGAATCCTGAGTTATGAAGTTACACTCCACTTTCTGAAAACAAATGACATCCAGCTATTATGAAAAACTATGTCTGATGAGTGCTTTGTGTTTTTATGATATCATTTGCAAAGCCAGTGTGGCAGGGAGAAATGTAAACTCATTGACCAGGATCACTCCGCCCAGAAATAGAGTTGTAAGTGTTTCCAGTGGAGGGGAAAATAAATGGGGTGTAGTCCACGCAATCATTACACTGGAAGTGTGTAAATGTGCGTGTGTTCCCTTGGGTCATGTTTCTATTCCATTACAGCACCGACACAAGCAAACGCCGCACAATAACCTCAATAGCACGAGAGGAACTTGGAGAGGATAGGACCCATGCTAACTTCAGCCTTCATCTGAAACGAGGCTTTGTGCTGGTTTTCTGTTACATAAGTGAAACCAGAAGATCCAAAACGAGGGGCTGCCTCCGTCACCCATCTGTACGATTATATTTTCCATTTTTCTGGCTCACGCTTGAGACGAAGGGAGACATGCGCAAATAAATCTTTTTTATTAGGACTCCCCGTTCTCCATTTCATTTGGAAACAGCAGCTCGCTGTTACAGAAGTCATGATGCAGATGAATGAATGTTTCACTACATCTGTTCAACTCCCTGTTGAAATTCTCATTTACTCTTGTTGATGACATTTAAAGGCCATTCACTTATTTTTAAACTGCACTCAATCCTTGACTTACACATTTTACAACTGAGGCAATTCAATTTCTCTGAAGTGTTAAAGAGCTCGCTGTGCGGCAACAACTAATGGATTTCAGTTACGTCTATAAAGACATTCACAATAAATACACACAAACACACATCTGTTCAGTCCTTGCCAACCACCTTCACAAACACTCTCCCTCTCCACAATGTAACATCAGGTGTGATTACTATATCTGCCTCATTATGTCTTTTTATTTAATGGTCTTTAACAGTACTTAATGAGGTCTGAAGTCATTGGACTTTCTACCATATGCTACGAATGGGAATCTTTATTTTAGGAGAGAAATGCAGCAAAGGAAAAAAAAAAAAAGCCCCCTCATTAAGCCTGTGGGAGAGAAAGCTGTAGTTTTAACACTGCTTGAAGCTGGAAGGAGAACAAACGGGAAAAAAAGAGGTGAAAAAGAAGAAAAAAAGCTCGTCTGACTGCAGAATGAAGCCTTTTACTCCGCATGTTGGTATCTGGACACTACAGAAAAACAAAAAGGCTTTACAAATCCACCCTCAAGGCATCTTTTTGTAAGACTTTCCACCAATATCTCAAAGATCTTACACAGAATAGTGACTAGAAACAAAGGTGAAGGTTTTCTTTTTAATGGGAATGTGGGAGAAAAATCTAAAATGTGCACAATTACTCACTGACACTGAACTTTGAACTGGATGTCAAACAGTTACTAACTCCATAAAAGAAGGGAAGAACAAACATTAAAGCAGTTCAGATTTGGATGTTATGAAAATACTGCTGCTAATGTTAGATTTAAGTGACAGTAAAAATTAGTTGACACACAACGCATGGTTGATGGTGAGATAGGTCTTCTGTATGAATGACTGAACATCAGAATAGATTTTTCTGGCTCTAATAATAACTGAATGTCAGAATTTGACTCACTATAGTTTGTGAGCTGCAAACTTTTGGAAATGACTTGAAATGACTTTGTATTGTATTTACTACAGATTACAACTCTTAATATTAATATTATGGTTTACAAGGCAACTCATTCACCCAGTCACACACACCAATGACACACCGAGCTGCCATGCAAGGCGCTAGCCACCATTGGCTAGCCTTAGGTTTCAGTATCTTGCCCAAGGACACTTTGATATGTGGACAGGAGGAGCCAGGGATCGAACCAACAACCTTATGATTCACAGGCGACCCACTCTACCACCTGACTATTGGTGGTAGAGTGAAAATCCCCCCCCCCCTCCTCACTCTCTCAAAGCCAGGTCAGTGAAGCTTGTATTTCCTCACATGCAGAAAGTGTCCAGTTACAATCAAGGCCAATTACAATAGTTTCTGGGGTCACAAAAAGCTCTGCTCATAATCACATCCACACAGTAATCTGCTTTGGTACCAATTCATGCATATGGTCATTAAGTGATTAGTTAAGATTTAAAGTAGTTACCGGAACTAATGGGGGCGGGGCTTAGCAAGGCAGCAATTAATACAAGAGAACTGGTCCAAAGATGTTGCCCCATTTGCTCTTATGAAAGTTACTCACTTGGTAAAAAATCTGAACAAAATGAAATAATTATGCAGTTGTTCTAAACTCTTATTGGACAAAGAGACGTCAGAGGCAATTACTGTCACTTTTATATTTTCTAACAAGTGTGTGTGTGATAAAAGCCTTCGTAGCCAGTGTGCATCATGTGATGAACATGAAAAATGTATGAACCCAGTCAGCACACGAAGCTTAAACGAAACCAAAACCTTGCACTGAGCACAGCAGAGAGGAGGTTGTACTATTCACATTTCATAGATTACATCTGGAAAGTTTGTGGTTTTTATGGTTGTGGACACGTTACAACAATGGAAATACCCTGCAGTCATGTTTGTAGTTGTGTTTTTTTCCCCCCTTTTTTTAATAAATAGGAGCTGTAGTTTTTTTCTTAAGTAAATGTTCCTCAACTTTTGTGAAATCCCAGATGTTAAAAAAACTACAGTGAATTACAGTAGCAAGCAAAGCATGATGTCATGAAGGTATTTCTTCTCTTTGCTTATGAAGTCCCAAAATACAGAGGCAGTCTTTCCTCTTGCCAAAAAAACCCCAAAAGAAATTTGCATAAATTAAGTTACTAACTAAATTTAAAAGCATGATGGATTATGTTCATCACCACCACTCTTTAAACCAGAAGGCTGTGTGTACAAGTTCCCTTACTCCCATAAATGGCAACATCACCCACCACACTTACTAAAAACCACAACCACAGACAGTCTGAACAGATGGTAGTTTTTTGTTTTTTTTAACAGTATGCTGTTGACTCGTCAACCGTGACACAGATTCAACAGATCAGTGAACACATATAAAATGTCCAACAGACTATATTATGTGTCATTTTTGGGTCATTCTGTAAAATCTGTTTAACAATCCTAATGTGAGCACTAAGCTGAGGTGTTGCTCCTCTACAGAGAAGTTCAGCTTTATAATGACAATCACAAGGAAACTAAAACACAAAGAGTACACCTGGAGGGGAAAAGAGGTTTTTTTTGTCTCTTTCAAACAAAGCCAACAGGAAAAACAGATGAGCTTTAGCCCCGGGTCTCTGCTTTTGTTTTTAGCTGTGTAAACATCCACAGAGGAGAGGAGTGAATGATTCAATCTATTATCTTCACCACAACAATCACTAGTGCAACGCAAGGTTGCTGTTATTATCATCGCCGTCATCCGCTCTGAGTCAGACTCCACAAGCTGTAACGAAGACGACAGTCTCTCTAATGACATAAACAGTCAGCTGGTAGACATAGACTGTCTCTTTCTCACACACACACACTCACACATACACACACATACACCAACACTACAGATCGAATGTCACATCAGTCTAGACTGCACTGCTGATGACTGAAATTGATGAATACACACAAGTAGGCCCATGATCATAGACCCACACACACACAAACACACTCACACTCGTCCAGATGCCAGGTGATGACAGGTATGGCTTGTTAAGGGCTCAACAGATGAGCTAACAGGACACTGACTCATTTCCTGCCCGCTGCAGTGCGCCAGGTGTTCTTTATTGTATTTTGTCTTTTTGTTCTTAATTTCTTCTGCTCCCATTCAGATGGGTGATAAAATTTAAACTGTTGTGTGCCTGCACTGAAATAAATAGGGTGTAACACATGCTTCAGTGTGTTTAATACCAATTCCATTGTATGTGAAGAGCTGGACGGGCTGTTTTTTTTTTTGATGGTTCAAAACTTAAAATCGTTAAAACAAAAGGATGAAAACAGCCACCCCACAGTCTAAATTAACTTCTGCACTTATTTTGTCATCGTGTGTGTTGACTAAACAAAAATACAGAACAGAATTTAAAGACTTTTTACATTTTCATTTCAAATTTCCATTCAACTGCTGTCTCTTGACTACTGATTCACTGCATTCAGTAGTAGTATACTCAACAACAAATCAGCTAAATTAATGATTTCTCAACCAGAAAATTACACTTCCACAGAGGGTGATAGAAAGGCTTTATTTTGTAATAGTCTCTTCTTGAAAAAAAAAACAATTTCTATTAAAAAAAAAAACAACTGTTAAAATCCACTGACTCACCTAGTATGTACACAATAGTTACTGACTACACTACCAACTTTTCTGACCCAGTTGGGCCACTCATGTGAAAAGCTGCGATACTTAGCCATCCATGAGCTAATGAGAAAAAAAATCTATATCTGCAATTTTTCACTGTGTAAAAACTGAGCATCAGGTTTAAAAAAAACTCCTTGACATTTGTTGTTAACTGCGACCCAGGGCATATTTACCAGATTTCCAATAGGACCTTGATATCAGAAGATGAGGCAGATTACATCCTTTGTTTACTTATGAAGAGCAAACCACAATCCCTCAGCAACATGTGAGAGATCGGTGTAGAAACAAACTGGCTGACATAACATGACATCCTAAATAAAGAAGGTGTTTTGGGGAAAGAAAGAAACGCTTGTCATCAAAAGCTCCTCCTGGTTTCATCATGCTTCCTGGATTGTTTTCAGGAACTCCGCATCTTTTGCATGTCGTTGTCTCAACAAAATGAATCATGCAAATGAGGCAAACAGTAACCCCGCAGAGGCTGTTGTATTCACAGGGATGTTAAAGTGATGGAAGCAGCTGCAGCAGAAAAAAACGTTCCCAACTTGTGCACTTTCTCACCTCTGCACACCTGGACATGAGGACATATTTTTACATTTGGACAGCAGCTAAAAGCAAACCATTAGGCAGTTTGCTAAGTGGACTTCATTAGCACACAATCTGTAATGTATTGTCCTCAAAAATGTAACACTGTTTCAATGAGGACGTAACTCAGGTGGGTAAACCCAGTTGTTCACTTGCCCACCATGATATCACTGGCTGTGGTTGCTAGGTGCTCTGTGACACTGCTGCAGAGCTGAGATCGATCCCCTTTGAGAAATTCCCTTTTGGCTTGTCAGACTGCATGCTGAGAAGTGAATAGAGCCAGCAGAGAGTCAGCGTCTTCCTCGGGGGGACACTTAAACAAAGCCGAGGCTCTCTGACATGGTGGCTTGAACTCTGGTTTTCTGGTTGGAGAGCAGATTTAACCCACTGGGTCAAACTGCAGCGAGCTCACAGCCTGCGGGAAATAGCTGCTGCCTATTTTAGACAAATCTCTCCATCGTCTTCCTAATGAGTTTCCAGAGATGATTGTCACTGCTTTAGTACAATACACAGACTACAAACACGCACCAGAACAAACTCTCTTTCACAGAGACACACTGGGACAAAATGGACAAAAAAAAAAAGCCGTCGCACACTCCGCTCACTCCCATGAGGCAGGTACTATCTCCTCAGAGATCAATCAGATGTTTCCTCTTGATCTCTTTCCCCATGCTTCTCTCAAATCTCAGAAGATAACTTACATTCAGGAATAAGAAAAGGAAATATCACTATTTTTTTCTGTTTTACATAACACCAGTCATGCTGGAAATGATAGTGTACATGCTTGGTTACATGTTCAGCACACTGAAAAGGCACTTTGTGTGGTTATTTCACCGCTTTCCAAATTGCAGTTGTGGTGAAACACTGTCTGTTATCTTGAACTTAACCCTTGTAGTCATCTTTACATCAGGCTCTTAACCTCCCTCATTAGCTGTGCTTCTGTCTCAGCCTCTATCTCTCTTCCTCTCAGCACTTTCCCCATTAAATTCCCATTTCAGCTCAACCCGCTTCAATTTCTCTCTCTCTCCCTCCCTCTCTTGCTCTAGTCCTCCTCTCTTTTCCTTCATATCTCAATAAGTTTTCAGCTGGGACCAGCTTTTCCCTCTGCAGCACAGTCAGTGTGTCCCCATGGAGAGGTCCTCTGCCATGTCTGCATGTGTGTGTATATAAGAGGGAAAAGGGAGTGAGTAAGAGAGAGGGGGGGCAAGAGGCACTTTGTTCATACTGTCTTGGGTCCAAGGGTCCTCACAGGAACAGGAATAAAAACTCAGAAGTAGGCACTCATGTGCAACAATTTCCGATGTGAATGGTTGTGTTTGTGCATGTGTACTTTGTGCGAGTGCATGTGGGTGTTCGGAGGGTAAAATGATGTTCAGCCTTCACGGTGGAATCTTCCTACAGTCAGCCTAATCTTCATCCACATCCTTTTGGCTAAAAACAATAAAATACTAACGTCTGAGGAAGTGTAAGGCCTTGAGAAAGGAGTCAGGGGAAGGGATATGATATGATTTTAATCTTGCATGATTCTCCCCTGGCACCTCCAGTTGCGTAACACCCGTTTCCTTAGAAATCTGAGCTGATCTTTTCAGCAAAAGACACCCAGTCACTCAACTGTTTCCAAACTGTGGAATTAACCTGACGTGTACCAACTACATACAGGATCATGCAGAGTGTCTTGCTGTAAATCCAATACATTCATGGCGACAAAAAGTTTAACTCAGTTTTTACCCTGGAAGAGACAACATGGCAACAACTCAGTGTGATGTTTTAACCAAATTAAAAATTCCCTAAAATTGATAGAAAGCAATATATATATAATATGGGCTGGTGCAATAAAAAATAAGCATTTTCCCTTCTTAACACTTGTTATTAGCCAGTACCTCCTTTCTGTAATGGAAAATAAATCACATCCTACAGCAATGGTTTTCATTCCCAGGCTTCACAGCTCTAAGTCCTGCTGCTATCATTTTTTTATGCAGCCGGGAAGTGATTTATACCTGGGATGCTAAGTGAATGCAATCAACCTGCAGGTGGAAAAGAAAACTTGTGTCCTGACGACCACAAACCTGCAGGAGAAGGTGCACAACACAGCTCAACAGCAGTGTGTGCAGGAGGCAGACGTGTGGAGTGAGAAGCTCTCACCTCCACATTACATGTTTCCTTTGAAGATGCAGGATGAGGTGCCCATGCATAGTAAGGACCAGAGATCCCCTGGAGTGTTTGAGTTAGGTTATAGGTATCTCCAAAAAAAAGTAGACTGAACTTCACCACAATTTGACGAATCAAGTCACAAATGATCAAGGATATCTAATACTTCACTCTGAACTGCTTCACTGAAATATATCTGTTTACAGATGGCGTCTAAAAACCAAACTGTGGGAGTCAATCACAACAACGGGGTCATGCATGTGGAATGGGAAAGTTTGGGGTTTGTCGGCCTCCTCCTTTTAAGTATTCATCTGCTTCTGTGATGCTCAGGTCTACCTACCTTCCAGAGTCACATCTTTTCCAGCTCGTTTCAGCGCCTGCACAGCCTCGTCGTGGGTCGCGTCCCGCAGGTTCATACCGTTCACGGACAGGATGGCGTCCCCGACATACAGAGCCTGAGTCTGGTCCGCTGCGAGCCCCTTGAATATTTTACTGATGAGGATGGGCATCTTATTCTCCTTCCCTCCTTTGATGCTGATCCCGAGTCCCCCGACTTCCTGCTTGGTCACCTTGACGCACCGCTTTCTGTTGGCGATCGCCTCGGGCACTCGCTCCGGGAGGTCCGTGAACGCGGTGCGCACAGTTTGGGGGCCATTGTTGGAGTTGGTGTTGCTGTTATCAAGGTAAGATCCATTGGTAACGCCGTTGGAGTTGACACTGTCGTTGACGCTGCTGTCCTCGCAGCTCAACGTGAGCGCTTCCTCGTTCAAGTTGACCAAAACTTTGTGCCACCGCTCCCGCACCAAAACCTCCGCAAATCCACTTTTTGGCACTCCAAAGCCACTCGAAACTCCCGACGCTACTACCACCGCCATCTTTGGAGCATTTCTGTAAAAATCACAAGTGATTTAGTTCCCGGCGCGCTCTCACTCATTAACTTCCACCCTCTCTGCCTCGAGCTCTGGATGGACTTTGCCCCTCTGAAGTTTGCTGCGGGACTTGTCAGGCGTCCCGTCCAGCTCGCCCGACCCCTTTCGGCACAAGCTGCCCTCCGCTCCGCCTGCCCAAGATCCTATCTGCTGGGTGGAGTTTTCCTCCCCCTGCCGTCAGCCGATCCCATCTCCAGATCCTGCATGCACAAAATTTCATTTCCCCAACTACGTCTGAGACATGACAACTGATGGAGAGGCAGAAATAACAAGCTCCAACAACATATTCACAAAAACCCACAACTTACCAGTTTTACTCGCCTAAAGCCAATTACATTCACCGCGATACTCTAATGTATAAATAACCTATACTTATGTACACACTGGCCCTAAAGGGAAATATAACTGTTTTGTGAAATGAATAATAATATTTTTTGTCTTGTGCGCCGTTTGAAACACAAAACTCAAGTGACAGAAAAAAGGCAGACATTTGAATGTTGCTGAAATATGACTACAAGTGATTTGCAGTCTTCAAATGTCAGTGAGTACCACTCTTCTGTGCAAAACAGCCTTCACATCGCTGAAGTGATATCGGTTACGCGCGCACAGGAATGCGCCTGTGCCGGTTTTGATGTGTGACACAGAGAGAGAGAGAGAGAGAGAGAGAGAGTCCACGTTTTGTTGGGGAGCTCTGACAAGGAACGACTCCCCTCTGAGACTTTGCTCTTCATCTCTATTATTAATATAATTAATTCAAAGGAGCCTCTGTCCTGTCAATCCTGCACGATCCTGATGAGAGTTCAAGTCAGTGAACTCAGACGGTGAGGGCGCAGCCGGTGTGGACACTGGAGTCCGCCGGGTCAGACTGCAGAGGGCTACCCCGGGGTTCAAGCACATGTGACTGACAGGGAGGCGAAAAGGAGGTGGTGATACTTGGATGATATTAGGAGAACACACACACACACTAACACACACAGTTGTGACTAATAAGAGAGCTACAACTCCCACAGCAGCCGCGATATTTTGGATAAATAACATTTAGCTCTGTAAACGCATGTTTTTCAACAGCTCTCATCCTGAAGTTTGACACCTCGCTCACACTAACAAACGACTGGAGGAGACGATGCTTCACACTGATCTATTAGCAATGTAGCTACGACACCTACTGGTGACACTTTAAAGTGATGTTTGCCTTTCTGCAGTGAGGGTTTAAATTGATCCTGGTGTGACAGTAAAACCACAAAGAGACCCACTCAGGAAAATATATTGCAAAGCATCAGTTGTACCAAGTGTAATGAAATGCTTTACATAATTTTAATCCACATCAACATCTATTTTGCGTACATTACATTTCTGATGATTTTTAACGGTCTGATTGGTTATGCAAAGACATATTTCTTGCTCTGGTGCAATAAAGATGATCAAGGTCTTAGAAAATAGATCTTAGAAATCCAACAGGGGCCAGTGTCATGCAGTGACATCTGAAACTCATAGGCTACTAATATAAACTGACCATTTTTATGTTACGTCTCAAAACATATTGTAATAATTTGATGTTATGTAGTGATCATACTGTTTTTAAATAGACATTCAAGTGGAAATATTTCCCAGAACATTCACACTTATCAAGTAAGATGACTGAAGGTATTATCAAGAAGCTGTGATTGATTTCTATTATACATGCATTTTTTGTGGTATATGTCTCTTTAAAGAATATTAGGGCTGCCAGAATTAATGCATTAATGCAGATTAATCCATCATCGTGATTAATCTGATTAATAATTTTAACGCAATTAATCCGTCTGCAGCACAGAATGACTCTGAATGTCTCTGGTGACACATTTTGGGCAGTTTGTCCAAGTGGAGTTGCCGTCACACATGCACAAATATACAGTTAATCCTGTGGTGACAAGCAGCAGAACCAACCAATAAAAACAGAAGATGCTAAACAGCACATTGGTCCTCTCCATAGGGAATTTGAGTACAAAAAAATAAAGTCAGAATAGTTGACTGACACTCTGCAGGAAGAAGTTTTCTTTTCACCGAAGCACTTTCAGCTTAAAATACCACATTAACGCAAAGCATATACATACCTACATACTGCTAGCTTTTGGCTAACACATCACCCAGCTTGCGACAAACCACCCTCATGCAAAATGAAACACAATTAATATAGATTAAAAAGTAATGATATTTAATTGTGATTAATCAAAATTAATCCACAGCAACCCTGTGATTAATCTGATTACAATTTTTAATGGTTTCACTGCACTAAAAATATCATTTTAGTGATAAGGATTAATCCAATATGGATTAATCCTGCTAGACTTAGATATGTGCATTATCAAAGTATACCCCCGCTAAGTGTATAGCTGTAAGTACTGATGTTATATTTTGATGTAATATTATATATGTCACTGAGTGTGTCATTATGAATCAAACAGTATAATCATGGGATTGTGTAGTAAACAAAAGCTTCCTCAGAACTACATCAGATCATTACTACAGAGCTGCAGCACAGAGAGGATTAATGTATTTATTCTGAGAAAGAGGCTGAAACAGAAACACTAAGAATATTTTTGGTTTAATGAGGTGTAGGATCTACAATTGATTTTTTACTTTTATATGCAAATGAGGAATCAGATGAAAATGTACATTCTTTGTTGTGGTAATGACCTTCAAAAGAAACAAACAAACAAACAGTGAGTGCAATCTTATTAAAGGTGATGGTATTTAAAGGTTGTTAATGAATCTTTTTTTAAATCTTCTGTCAGCCTGGTGTTGACGTCTCTTTGTTTTCATTGCAGGGAGCAGCTGGGACACACATGGAGTTTGTATTGTTGGTCTATGATCTGGAATAATTAAGAAAGTGGCCTGCTGAAGAGCTCTTCAACAGATGTGCTGCAAGTGGAGATTGAAGCTTTCCCTCTGGTCTTTAATTAAAATATGAGATTGGTTAATTAATAAATGTTGTGACCTAATTTCCTCCTGCTTAAAGAAAAACACTATATAACTTTATTCCTCCTTCATAATGCTCTCTTCCAACCTTCTTTCTTATGTCCCGCTTTTCATCTTCTTCTCTTCAGTGACTCCTTTCTACTTTTAGTAATCCTTCTTATTTTATTTTAGATGTTTGCTCTCGCTTGGTTTCTTTCTAGACCTCCATCACTCCTCACTTTGGGATTCCCTTACTTCTTTTAACCCTGCATGTTTCTTTCTATTCATCCTTGATGCTTCCTATCATGTTGCTGGAGTACAGTTTTCATTCATTACTTATAAGCCTTAAATACACTGATAAATATATTTGTTTACTACTGATCAGACCAAATGACACAGTGAAAATTTAAGAGATCAAAGTAGAAACATGCTTTTCTTCATTATACTGCACAACCACATTATTTGTTCTTTCAGGATTTAATGGTTCCCTTCAAGCTTTCTTGTTTTAAAATGTTACATAACATTCAGTGTTTCTCTCCAAAACTTATTGTGTCTTCTTGTGGTCAAATGGGTTTTCTTCCTGATCAAACAAAGACAAAGCAAATTTTTTGAAGATGTGACATCTTGCATTGTGTACTGGTTTGCAATCTTCTCTACTTTTTTATTTTTTGCCTACATTGGTGTATTGGCACACAGGCCTCTTTGTGCCGAGCCTCCTCCAACTGGTAATCAGAAGAACAGCATGAAACTGGCAGCGACAGTGTGCAATATAATGTCTTTGAGCTTGCTCATATATGTGTGTGTTTTTGCGTGGCAAACACAAAATACGGACCCATTCATAAAACCTTGTGCCATAGCTAAAGCCATGAGGTGGAGTGAGAGAATTATTATTTACAAGTAAATGAAAATATTGGATATTTTTAATGTAAAATACATATCTGTTGATAATTAGCAACATGAGCCAAAATATCATTAGCCAGCTACAAAAAATAAACATTTCTTTGAGCATGTGGATGTTTTATATAAAAAGAGGATAACAGTAGATTTCATCTGCACCTGATGCTGTGCCAAACAGCAATAAACTAAGTGGGGCAAGATGTGTGTAACATATTTTATCTAAAATTTAGAGAAAAACCAAGCACAACACATGAGAAATCACATATGAAGAGAGCTATAGTCAGAGAGTTCTTGAAATAAAAAACAAGAAGTGTTGGGACATCAGATAAAAGGAGTGTGAATGTGACAGATTATTCTGGGAGGCTGCATGATGGAGCTTTCTTCCTCTGTCTTTCTGTCCATTCATCAATCCTTCCCTGTCTCCCTCTCCCATCATCTCCTCATCTTTCCATTTCCTAAGAGACATTTTTCACAGCAGACATTTTGACTTGAAATAACAGGGAAGTAAAAATGAAACAAATTACCTTTTTTAACAAGTGTCCCAGTAAGTCATGACAGTGAGCAGCACGCTGCTTACTTTACATGTCATTAGTTTTTCTGCTATGACAAATCAAAATGTCTAAGTGAAAAAGGTCCATTTCTCACCTTTCCTCCCAACTAATCCTTATTTATATTCATTTTACAAAGTCAGACACCAGGTGCTTGCAGTAGAAAGATGGATCCACCATAGACTGAAATCATGGTCATGCTGACAGCACTACAGTAAGAAATAGTTTCAGCTTTATATTACATTTTAGCAAGATTTAAGCAACTACAATTACAAACACAAACTTGTAAATAGAAATTGAAGAAGAAGTAATATTTTTAGTTATTAATTTTAGTGAACAAAACATGAAAATGACTTTTTAAGTTAACCTGTTAAAAGCATAATTGTGACAAATATACTGTCAGATAAGACAACATCAGATCACATGTCCCACATCAGGGACAATTTCCAGTGCAACAGCAGCAGAGTGGACTGATTTTTATATAATTATAAAAATAAATAACAATATGATGAGGATTTAAATTAAAATGAAACAGCATTATGTACACAAAAAGTAGGCATTGTTTCTATGTACTATGTATTCACAGCTAACTGAGTAACAATTCACATGATTGCACATGAAAAAGGAAATGTTGCAGAGTTTTAATGGTGAAACAAATATTGCACAGAGCAGAAACAGGAAAGAAAATCAGTGGTGTGACTGGTTTTTGAGGGAGCAGTGCCTGTTGCATATGAAGTAATTGATTCAATATGTCGTAGATTGATAGAGTGAGTTTATTTAGCAGAGTTCAATGTCCACACAAGACACTCAACACTGTAAATAATATTCAATTTCATGAATTGGGTAGTATCTAGTAGTAGGTTAGTAGTATCTATTGTCAACAGGTCAGTGTCACATAGCAAATAGGTGAGGCATGAGTCAGAAGAGGAGGGACATATTCACAGGGAAATGAAACCAAAACAAATGTCATAGCTTTGTGCAGACTCAACACAACAGTTTGCACACAAAGAGAGACAGCAGAGCACAGCAGAGCAGAGCAGCCACATCCCAGAAGGTAAAGCTCAACTTGAAGTTATGTTTGTTTGGTGAATAATTAAGTTTATTTATTTGATATTATCATGAAACATACCAGCTATTTTTTATCTATCCTGATGTTTGTTACAAAAATGGCTCATACTGGTAGCTCAGTCACTGCAGATTGCATTGCAGATTTCAACTCTTAAATCGTCTCCTCTAGAAATGGCCACAGCCAGCAGTTTCCTCTCTGAAGACCAGTTCTTGTGCTCCATCTGTCTGGATGTTTTCACCGACCCTGTTTCTATCCCATGTGGACACAACTTCTGCAAAGCCTGTCTCAGCCGGCACTGGGAAGGCAAGGAGCAGTGTCAGTGTCCACTGTGCAACGAGCAGTTCAACAAAGGGATCAAACTCCGCGTTAACACTGGTTTCAGGGAGGTGGTGGAGAATTTTAAGAAACAACATGTGAAAGCAGACGATGACTCCCGGGTCAAAGCGGGACAGGTGCCATGTGACTGCTGCCTTGGCAACAAGTTGAAAGCCTCTAAAACCTGCTTGGTGTGTCTGACCTCATTTTGCAAGACACACCTAGAGCCTCATCAGAGAGTCGCCGCTTTAAAAAGACACAAGCTGACGAATCCTGTGCACAACCTGGAAGGCAAAATATGCAAATCTCACAACAGGATATTCGAGCTCTTCTGCACAAACGACCAGGTTCGTGTTTGTGTCCTGTGCACTGAACATGATCATCATGATACAGTCCCCTTAGAGGAGGAGTATGTAGACAAACGAGTTCAGATGGGGAAGAAGGAAGAAGTAAAGGAAATCAAGCAGAAAATGAAGATGGCAGCGAAGAGCAAGAGGAATGACAAAAATGAAAGAAGGGCACACAGTGAGGTACCCAATCAAATGCTAGGCCCTCATGTTTGTAGGAGTCCCAGTGAACACATACATCATTTCATTGGATATGTCTGCATACCTGAAGATAGGGGCATATCTGAAGGGAGATCCTACTATGAGGTCCAGACCAGAGGGAGGACCGGCTGGGACTTAGGAGTCGTCAGAAAATCGATGTGTGGGAGAAGGAAGTCCAGACGGAGGCCCAGCAATGGGAACTGGATTGTAAGGTTGGGGAATGACCGCTGCAAAGCTCCACTCAACATCCCTGTCCTGAGAAAGGAGCCTGAGAGAGTGACTGTGTTTGTAGATTATGAGAATGGACTGGTGTCCTTCTTTGATGCGGACAATGCAGTCATGATGTGCTCTTTTACTGGATGCAATTTCAGAGAGACCGTTTTCCTGTTCTTTAGACCTTCTAATAATGCTGGCTTGGCACAGAGCAGGAAAAAGGGAGATCCCATGATGTTATTCTACTTTTTTATATTGTTCTCTGTTGTCATTATGATATTGGTACATTGAAAGTTGTACCTTTTTTTTTTTACTGGGGCAGAGTTACAACAAACTCCAGTAAAATCTGAGAATGATAAGCTCCATTGCTGGATGGTTTGACCTGTGTACTGTATATATCAATACATATCATTAAAGTTACATTTTTTATACACGTTTTTATT
This sequence comes from Pseudochromis fuscus, assembly GCA_900323345.1. NCBI lineage: Eukaryota > Metazoa > Chordata > Actinopteri > Pseudochromidae > Pseudochromis > Pseudochromis fuscus. The sequence goes on from OOFC01017988.1 coordinate 34,935, forward strand.
TTTGCTGTTGCAATGTAATTTTTTTACATGTAAGGGAGACACTTTAAAATCATCAAGTGAAATAAAAAAAATGTTTCTAGATTTTGCTACAGTGGTTTATGCCCTTGGAGAGGTTAAGAAACTATGCATAACAAAATGATGAAGTTATATATAATGTCTGTACAGATAGTTCTGAAATTATAACTCTGTGTGTTTTTTTGTCATATATATTTGTGAATTTTTGTACTTTGATACAAAATAA